>BQNB010011703.1:30524-80764 GCA_026074375.1 Tanacetum coccineum | reverse complement strand
GTCGTTATAAGGCTCGCCTAGTTGTGAATGGTCGTAGTCAACATTAGGGAATTGATTATGATGAGACTTTAAGTCCGGTTGTTAAACAAACCACTATACGTACTATTTTAAGTATTGTTGTGTCTCACAGCTGGCCTATCCGTTAGTAAAATTTGAAAATGCTTTTCTTCATGGTCATTTGTCAAATAAAGTTTATATGCATTAGCCTCTTGGATTTGTGGATCCTTAGAGACATGATTATGTTTGTCATATGCAACGTTATTTATATGCACCTAAGCAAACCCCGCGTGCTTAGTTTCAACGCTTTGCTGGTTATGCTACTCGAGTTGGTTTTCATCATAGTAAAAATGACTCTTCTTTATTTATATTTCATCGTGGTTCTGACATTGCTTACTTGCTGCTTTATGTGGATGATGTCATACTTACAACTTCGTCTTAAACTTTCTTACAATGGGTTATTGCTTTGTTACATGGTGAGTTTGCTTTGACGGACCTTGGTTTGTTGAATTATTTTCTTGGCATTTTTGCTCAACGGTCATTTGCAGGTTTATTTTTATCCCAGTCAACTTATGCTGAGGAAATTCTTGAACGTGCACATATGTAGAAGTGTAATTCATGGAGGATCCATGTGGATACTTAGTTTAAATTACGAGCTGCTGGTGATCCCGTTAGTGATCCTACGCTATATCAGAGCTTAGCTGATGCACTATAGTATCTCACATTTACCCGCCCTAACATTTATTACGCAATTACGAAGGTTTGTCTTTACATGCATGATCCATGAGAACCACATCTGTCTGCTTTAAAGCATATTTTACGCTATGTGCACGACACCATTAATCACGGCCTTCAGCGTCATGTATCATCTACTCCTCATCTTATTGCTTATACTAATGCTAACTTGGCTGGTTGTCCCGTTACTCGTTGATCTACCTTTGGTTAATGTGTTTTTCTTGGTGATAACTTATTGTCATGGTCTGTCAAGCAGCAAGTTACATTATCTCGCTCTAGTGTTGAAGCTGAATATAAAGGTATTGTTAATGTGGTTGTTGAGACTGCTTGGATTCATAATCTTTTACATGAGCTTCGCGTTCCTTTGTTTATCACCACATTGGTTTATTGTGATAATGTTAGTGTCGTTTATTTGTCTACTAACCCGATTCAACACCAACGTACTAAGCATATTAAGATCGATATACATTTTGTTTGTGATTTTTTGGCTTATGAACAAGTTCGTATTCTTCATGTTCCTTCGTGGTTTCAGTATGCTCATATCTTTACTAAAGGCCTTCCGAGTGCATTGTTTCTAGACTTTGGATCCAGCTTGAACGTACGAATTCTAGTGGCTCCTCGTTCTGGAATGTTGAAACTAGTAGTACTGGTACTACTCCTATTGTTGATAAAATTAGGAAGCTTGAAAATCTAATTATTGATGGGAAAATTACTCTTGTGGATGATGATGGTAAACCTCTGAAAAAGGTTGATTATCCCGGTGATTATGATAATGAGGATGAGGTTGAATTAGTTGATAATGATATGGCTCGCTCTATGGCTTCAGAAAGGGTTGGTTTTGGCACTAAAAGTTTGCTGGAACAATGGAGGGATACTCATGAGAATGGTGACTATGATGAAGACCCATACGATGATGATAGGTATGAAGGTTAGGATCTTCCTGACAGGATTCAAGATGTATGTGATACTTTGGATATCAGAGTTCGAGGTCGTAAGAAGAAATAGTTTCTTGTTTCTTTTGTAGTCTAGTCACTTTGTGTACCTTCCTTTAAGGAAGTAGTTTTGCCTATGTAACGGGCGAAGATGTGGGACTCGCCCTCATCCTTTGTACTTAATTATTTTTTGGTGTAATAAAATTTACCGGGGGAACCCTTTACCCAAAAAAACTTAAACGTACGAAGACCTCCCGCTCAAACTGCGAGGGTGTATTAGACGCAATATTAGGCCCAATTATATTTGATTAAGGGCATAGCCCATACGCTTAGCTTATGTTTCAAACAATATACTCTTATATATTTAAGTTTACTGCATATTGATCATCACGTGGAATTAACCTATTCTAATCTATATTTACATTATATATAAGTGGATGTATGCCACATCATTATGCCTAATAATCATCCTCCAATGTCATGTCATCATTAATTATTTCCATGTCATCACGATTTTAGTCATGTCATCACAATTATAGTCATGTCATCCCAATTAAATTCATGTTATCTTATAAAGCCATGTCATCACAATTAAATACACCTGAGCACATATTTTGAAATTCCATATTTTCTATAAAAATTATGTCTCTTGCAAGATTCGAATATGGGTCTGCTAATTCATAACGAAGCACCTCAACCAATGGATCACTCCACAAGTTGTGATTTAATAATTTAAAACAAATATCTCATGATTAAAAAAATTCTCTTTGGAGATAAATTTAGAAATTATTTGGTTGAGATTTAAACCCAAAAACAATATCATTGTTTCGTATTCGTGATTTTGTATTCATACTTTTTTTCCTAATTATTACATGCATACGACTATATGTTTTACTTTCGTCTAAAATTATCATGAAAAGGTAGTCAAACCTTCTGGTAATCGTTAACAACATCAACTCTTTTATTTTGCTTATCATGCACATTGGATAAATAGCTTCTTTGATTCCACAAGTACATGTTAACTATAATTATTGTAGTTAGAATTGCTACGACAACAATGTTGATGACATTAAAGTTTTTTCACAAGTAAGTATGAATCCATGTGTAAAAAATGAAATCCTTAAGGATAACCCAAATCTATAGAAGGTTTTCATTTTTTGGTTAATTCTTACATATTATTATATGTGTTTCTTGGAAATGAATCTTTGTGTGTCTTTTTCAGTAGGCCAAATAAATTACGTTTGTGATCTTCCCCTGATATCTACGATAATAATTCAGTTTATTATTAAAAAAATTGTGTATTTGTCAATTCAGCATGTGCACATAAGAAGAAAGTCAAGGTGGCAGATGAACCCTTGATTCAGCGAGAACCACGATATAGAGGTTCATGTTAATAAATATAAATTACAACCTACTGATATTGTTTATCATTATCAAATTTGAAATATTTGCATTTATGTTTAAACTGTTTGCTGTTATTCTATATAAATGACCAGATTCAGTCTTTCATGAATGGTCAATTCATAAGTTTTTTTTAATTTCATATTTTAGTATATTCTGATGTATGTAATATTTTTTCTTAAAACCCCAATGAACCTCCAGTATAGGGAAGTACATGATCGTCTGAGGTATGCCTCCTTTTTCTTAAAACCTTAATGCTTTAGATTGTGTATGCATATGTTGGTTTGTTTTTTTGAGGATACTAACACAAACCTACCGTTTATCAACCTTAATTAGTAGACACTATGTAGATCATTTATATGTTTTACGTTATCCTGCCATTTGTTTTCCAGTTTACATATGAGAAGCTACTTTACCAAGAATTTTTAATCGGGCATCACCAAAGGATTATGAAGCTGCCATTAAAGCACATGTCAATATTCTCTCAATATCCTTTCCTGTTTGTTTATACTCTTCATTTTCTAATGAAGACGAAACTAGCTGTTTATAATATAAGCACCATAATTCACTAAAGTAATTACGTTGTTGTTTGCCTATCCTCATGTTTTGTTATTCAGTATTTGAGCTTTTGTTTATTTACACTTCCTGACATGTTAGTGGGCAACGAAGGAGGTTTGTTTCCTGGTTTTTTTATAAATACGCTTTCTGGTAATTATATTTAATTGTCATGATATAGTAATAATTTTGTTATTGTCTCAATTTCACCTGATGATTGGAAAGAACTACTCAAGAGGGAAGGTTTTCCACTTTATCAATATAAGCACATAAGCACCATAATTCACTAAAGTAATTTCGTTGTTGTTTGCCTATTCTCATGTTTTCTTATTCAGTATTTGACCTTTTGTTTATTTGCAGTTGCTAAGACGTTAGTTGGGCAACAAAGGAGGTTTATTTCCTGGTTTTTTGATAAATATGCTTTCTATTAATTATATTTAATTGTCATGATATAGTAATAATTTTGTTATTGTCTCAATTTCACTTGATGATTGGAAAGAATTGCTCAAGAGGGAAGGTTTTCCTCTTTATCAAAGCAATATAAAGGCTGGAAAACCTAGCAAGACCAATGATACTAACAATTATCCAATGATGGATTAGAAGTGTTTCTCAAAGCCTCCAGATTTTACAAACATGAATTACAAATTTAGGTGCAAGGTAACACCGTACCATGTTTATTATAGGGATGGCAGTAACTCCCTTAGGAACAAAGTTGATCCAGGAGGTAGTCGAATTCGATGCCGAGCTGTTTTATGATGCACATAAAGTCGCGACTGAGTTAAGTGATGGAATTTTGAAGGTTAAGTTTCCTATTGGAACAAAGGAAACAATGATGGCTGAAACATTCTCAAACAGATGGTTAATAGGCACATGTTTATATATGGATTTTCTGCTAGCTTTTGAAGTGGTGGATCAGGATTTAAGAAATTATTATGGCTTGTGGATGAGCTGTGGCCATGTTTACAAGGTTTTCACTTCTGCATTATTATCTCTAATCATCACTCAAGTGATTAAAAATGATTTGCAGTAGATTTAAAGGTGAAGTTTTAATAATTGTAGGTTCTGGAATTCATTGCGATTATTGTCACCTGGAAAGTGAAGCTGCTAAAACTTTGCTTATCAGTAATGGTTATGACAAGCTGTTGATTTTGGTGGAACCTTGCCCCTCTCATAAAGCATAATCATCTAAAAAGTGTTTCATAGGTCCTTCAGATTATTAAGGTAATTCTGATTATCTTAGAGGATAGGATACGAGTATTTAAGTGAGTTTAGTAGTATATATGTTCATAATATATACAGATTCTGGGAAAATTCTCTAACGAGCATATGATGGGCTCTAATCTGTATATTTGGAATTTGGATTTGGTTTGAACTGAATTCGCTTCGGTTGAGGTCACCTAAGAAAAAAACAAAGAAACCTCAACTGAAGGCAGTGGTAAACCAAGATTTATTATTGGTTCAGTTCGGTTTAAAACCACCGTGAAAGAATGATTCCGTTTTAAACCAATTTGACCTTATATATATATAATGATCATAGCATTTAACTTGTAATTTTAGTGAGTGTTTTCAAACAAACCATATATATAACTCTTGCAATGTATGTCTGATAAGGAAATCATATCAGAGCACACACCCGCCATTTATATACTATGATTAATCTGATGCATACTTTTATACTAATTATAGCGTTGAGGAATTGCAACCCAAAACAAAGATGCATAACACTTGCAGATATCTATGTCAATGTTGCTTTTGGAACTGCACACACAAAGCCCATACCTCCACTGAGTAAGTCACAAAGTTCTTAAAGCCATGTGTTGCCAGTTTTCTTTTGCAAAAGGTTTCATATATCATCTACTATTGTAATCATTCATGATAAGTATCTTTATTACGCCACTATGTATGTATAACGAATTGTTTGTAATATATGTAGGAATCGGACTATCTTGATGGATCAGTTTTAAACCCAAAGAGGCCATTTGCTGCCATTGTTAGTGATTCAAAGGTCTCATCTAAGATCAGAGTTACCGAATCCCTTTTGGGAAAATGTGACATATTGCTTTCGGGTGGAGGTATGAACTTCACATTTTACAAGGCACAAGACTTATCAGTCGGATCTCATTGGTGGAGGAAGACAAGCTTAAACTTGCAACCACGCTCATTGCTAAGGCCAAAGGAGTTTCCCTATGGTTACTAACTGATATGGTCATTGCTGACAAGTTTATACCTGATTCAAACAGCAGGTTTCTTCGTTTTTTTCTTTTTATCTATGCCACCTTTCTTACTCGTCGAAAAAATATTGGGTGTAATTAGAGCTGACTGTTATAATCATTCTCCTTATAAACAAGACGTTTTAGTTAATTTCACTTATGAATATTAGCTCATTTTGTAGTTTTCATCTCCATCGTCTCATGTTCAATTTGTTTGCACTACCTCTTTGTAGATCAAGTGAATAAATATTGTGGACATGAAGTTCAAACAAGAAAGATATGTAAAGGTTAGTATAGTATCTCAATATTTATGTATAATTTTATTGTAACATGAATTGACTTATTATATATAGAGGCCTAATTAGTAACTAAATGATCACTAATGTTGTATGTTTTTTGCAGGTTTAATGATGTCATGAGTCTAGAACAATCTTAAGCCTATCCGCGTCTTAAGGAATCTAATACCGCTCTCCACCTTAAGGTTTGCTTAATCTTTCTACAAAGGTTGGTATTCTCACACAGAGAATTGTATGTGGTTGTTTTAAGAGTGAAGACGAAAAAAGGTTTAGAAGTGCTTTGTTGTGACAAAGATGATGAATACACAAACTCTAGAACAAGTGTCGTGTACAAAGAAAATTTATTTCGTATATGAATAATGACTATTTTTTACACTTTGATTGATATATATATACAAATTAAATGAAAACTTTCTTTTTATTTCAGTTAGTGTGTCTATGATATTTAACGTAATTGATTCGTATCTACGTACTCTAAACAATATTTAGCAAAACAAAAAATGTAAATAATAATTACATGTCATGCCCGCCCATCGAGCGGGCTTAGCCACTAGTAGTATATATACGCATATACCAAATCAATTTACTTGAAAACCAAACATAAATTAGTTCGAAAGGGAAGCAAAATAGGAACATTGGTACATACGATGTACAGTTTTAACCATTTAGGGGTGATCGAGTTGTAAAAAGCTTGAATAGCTATTTAGAGGTCTTAAGTTTAATTCCTGCTAGGCAGGGACGAAGCCAAGATCTGTTATACAGGTGGGAAAAAAGATATCAAAAATCTCACTAAGACTAAAGGAGAAAATGTAAGAAGATTTTAATTAAGGATGGAGCCAGCGAGGGAAGGGGGGCTGGTTGGTGGGTGATCGGTCACCTCTAACTGCTCCAACTTGTCTAGCTTGTAGTTTAAATTTCAAGCCCCTTTTCAAACATTTTTTTCTTTGGCCCCTGCTAAAGGCCATGATATGTTAGCAATGACACTCTTGAAGAACACTTTGTTGCCATTACGCTCATCGGAAAATGACTGTTTGTTGCAGCGTCGCTGTTAAAGAACCAGTCCTATGTTACGATTTTTTATGTATTTGTTCTTCCCTAGACTGTAGTTCAAATTTCAAGCCCCTTTTCAAACATTTTTTTCTTTGGCCCCTGCTAAAGGCCATGATATGTTAGCAATGGCACTCTTGAAGAACACTTTGTTGCCATTACGCTCATCGGAAAATGACTGTTTGTTGCAGCGTCGCTGATGAAGAACCAGTCCTATGTTACGATTTTTTGATGTATTTGTTCTTCCGTGGACTGCAACCTATGAAAAGAAATATATGTTAGTAGCAAAACAAAAGCAAGAAATATTAATCATAAATAAATATTTGGATGCTTGAACAAGAACTTGGTGATGAAGGATTTATTGAAATCAAGAGGAAGGAGCTAGAAAATATGTTTGTTTGATAGTACATCCATGATTCATCTTGTGATTGCATAGAGAGATAAGAGAGCATTTGGTAACTTGGTTAAGATTTCTAGAAAAATGAGAAAGTCTAATATAAAACAATTTTTTATTGTTCATTCTTTTACTGTTTTACTGTTCATTCTTTTACTTAACTGGATATTAGCAATGTTGGATAACTTATCAATCTATAATTTTTTATACAAATAAAATACATTCATTTGAGTTTTGGTTCTAATTTTTTTAACTTCAACAAAGAAAAGACACACTAGTTTAATTACGTAAGACTTTATTATGATGTTAAACTACATTGAGGTCAACAAATTTGCCGATTATGATCATTGGTTTGTTAAGTAAAACGTAAAACCGTTACTACTATATCGTAAAAAGTCTGAGCCCCCTTATGGTAAAATTTTGCCTTCCTCTCTAATTATAATAACAATATTTAGTAATAAGGGTTGCCAAAAATCTGATTTTCAAGTCTAGTAATAGTTTTAGTATTAGAAGTTACGAACTAATAATGTAAAATGAACCAGCTTCTCTACATGATGTAAACTTTCTTAAAATTTTTGGATGGGTCATGGCATACCCTACTCTACACTTGGCTTCATCACTGCTGTCAAGTAAAGACTACAAACAACTTTGTAGAACCGTAGAGGGGGAGGGTAAATACAGTCTTTTTGACTTCTTCAAAGTTTATGAAACTTCAAGTCTCCAAGAAACCAAGTGGTGTAATGAACTACTTAACAAAATAACCAATAAGTAGATAAAGAGAGAGAGAGACACCACGATATATACTGGTTCGGGATAGGGGGTTTATACCATCCGTACGTTCAGTTGCGAATCCACAACACCTATACTATTATTCTAGTATAATCCTTATAGTGGACTATAAACCGTATACAACTTCACTCCACCGATATGCACAAAGATCAGCGCTCATAAAGAAGAGCTACTCACTACGGTATTCCGTCCTCGGAAACCACCCCTAAGAACCCGTGATTTGACTTACTCCTAAGACCACTAAGATCACTAGGACCACTAAGAACTTTCCCTTGAAAGTATACCAAAACCCTAACTAGATCACCCAATGATCTAGGCTAGATCAATAAGATACAAGTCTTCCCTTACAACCAAATTGAATGATAAAAGATAGTTGAACCAAGTCCTAACCTACATATATACTCGATTCTAATAGAAATGGTATGAGAAAGAAGACCCTCGACTACTAACACACAAGTGTGGATTAAGTACTTGTGTGTCTCTTTTGCGGAGATGTGTTCTTCAATAGATTGATAGATTAAGAAGATAAGAACACAAGAGGTGTTAGACTTAGAGAATATGAGAAGAGAAAAAGAGAGAAAGAAAGAATGGCAAGAGGTGAGAAATACAAGAGCTAGGAAGGGGTATTTATAGGCCAAAATCCCAAAATGGTAAAAACAATTTCGAGAGTGGCGCGCTGGCCATGTGTCAGCGCGTGGACCGCGTACCATAAGCCCAACATGGTTTTTCATGATTTTGGATTTTTAAATACCCGTTCTTGCTAAACCCCCAATTGTACTTCACGCTTTGACCTTTTCATTATTCTTACACTCACGATCAACCAACTCAAATAGCTATTTGATAAAAACGTTTTTGAAGTAATTTAGAATAAGATTTGGGGATGTTTATCCAACTTCAAGGAGATAAAAAAGAACCATCGGACAAAGGGTATGTTTAGGTATTCCTCGCATGTATATGGTTTGGTTGGAAACTAACCATGGTTAAGTGGATGAGTTGACATAGTTAGGATAAAAAAGGATATGCCAAAGGAATAAAGAATATGCCAAAAGAATATTCTTTTGCATGGAGAGGAAGTGTGGATGTTGGAAGGATAATTTGAATTTCAAATTCAAATGTAATTAAGCATGTGGGATAAAGATGAGAATGAGTGAGTTAAAAATGTGATGGTTTAGAGCCTAAGAATTCAAATTCAAAATTTGAATTCTAAGGATAAGGATAAGGATGAGTTGGAAGTGAGTTGGAGTGAGTTGGCTTGGATATGATGTTTGATATGATAGAAGGGAACCTATGGCAGGTCAAGCTATGCTTAAGCAATGATTGAGCTTCAGGCTCATGTGGAGTTGAAAGATACCATTGTGGTGGCTATGCCTGAACTTACTAGGGAGGGGTTTTATACGTAAACTGTTCGTGTTGAATATGAGTGGAAACCTCCTAGGTGTGCATGTTGTAAGGTCTTTGGTCATATTCAGGAAGAATGTCCCAAGAACCCAGGCTTGGGTGTGGCGAAGAACTTGAAGAAGCCTAGCCAGGCTTCTAGAGGTGTTCCGGTTAGTTCGAAGGTGGGATTTAAACCATTTAAACAAGCTTACAGACTGTTTCTACAAAGCCTATCGCCAACACTAGTGGAAATAAGAAGAATGATGTGGAGCCTACCAAAAAGGTTAGTAATTCAAATCCTTTTGATGTGCTTAACTCGGTTGAAAATGATGTGGATTTGGGTACCAATGGGGGGACTTTAAATTTGGTTAGTAAAGAGCCCAATTCTAGTGGGTCCTCGTTCTGGAGTGTGGAAAGTAGTAGTACTAGTACTACTCCAATTGTTGATAAAATTGGGAAGTATGAAAAACTAATTATTGATGGGAAAGTTACTCTTGTGGATAATGAGGATGAACCTGTGAAAAAGGTTGATAATTCGGTTGATCATGATAGTGAGGATGAAGTTGCATCCGTTGATAATGATATGGCTCACTCCATGGCTTCAGAGAAGGTTGATTTTGGTACTAAAAGTTTGCTGGAACAATGGAGAGATACTTATGAGAATGATGATTACGAATTGACCCGTACGATAATGATATGTATGAAGGCTAGGAAAATTATGACGAGAATGATGATTATGAATATGACCCATACGATGATGATATGTATGAAGGCCAGGAAAATTCTGACAAGATTCAAGCTATATGTGATAATTTGGATATCAAAGTGCGTGGTCGCAAGAAGAAATAGTTTTATTTTTTTCATTTGTAGTCTAGGCATTTTGTGTACCTTCCTTTAAGGAAGTAGTTTGCCTATGTAGCAGGCGGAGATGTGGGATTCACCCTTATCTATTGTACTTAATTGATCTTTGGAGTAATAAAATTTACCAGGGAAACCCTTTACCCAAAAAGGGAACCTATGGCTTGTGATTTCAAATTCAAATTTGAAGCGTTGGGATAAGGATGAGTTGGCAATGTGTGTGAGGGAAGCTTTGGTGAGTGTGAATTTGAATTTCAAAATCAAGAGTATATGTGAGTGAGTATGAAGGATAAGTTTTGTATGTGTGTGTGAAATTTAAATTCAAATGAATCTGTATGTGAGTGTAGAGGTGAAGAAGATAATGAATAGGGAATATGTGGTAGAGAATGTTGTGATTTGATAGAAAGGAGCCTATGTTGGAATGTTGTGGATAAAAAGTACAAGTAGTGCAATGGTGTAAGAGAATGTGAGTTATCATGTGGAGGATAAGCTTGGAGAGGATTTATGTGGGAAAGGTTTAAGCTTGGAGATAATATTTGTGATGAAGAGGAAAATAATTAAAGGATTGATTATGAAAGAATAATATTGCCATCAGGAGAGAAAAGAGATGGGCAATGATGATTATGGGATGGTTTAAGAAAGGAATGTTTAGAGTGTGTGGAAGGTATAATCATTTGTTGGGTAGAAGGTTTTAACAAATGATTAAGAGGATGTTTAGAGGAGAAGTGAGATGTAGGAGACATGTGAGAAATTCATGTGGGAGTTTGTAAATCATTTATATAGAAAAAGATAGGAAGGATCAAAGTAGGATTAACCTTCAATTACCAGAAACTCAATTAGTCAGTTAGAATTTAATCCATGACTATCAACAATGGATTTGATCACTAATAAGCTTGATGCAAACAAGTTAAGTGTTTTGCATCTCAGGTAAAGCATATCTCATAACAGGAAAAGATGCGTTTACGCAAAGTGACCTTTGACTTAGTTTGACCAATAAGGGAGTATACCCGTTACATTATTAGAGAAAACGTAAATCCGGATTAAGGTCAAATGAATACTTTCGTTTGATGGTATGTTGAAAGTATATACATTTTTTTGGTAAAGGGTCTCCCCGGTAAATTTTATTTGTAAAACCCCAAAACCTGTTTTTAAGTATTTAGTTTACGAAAATGCCATTAGGTAAGTTTGACTAAGACTTTAGTAGCCTAAATGTGTCAAGCGACTTAAGCTTCTGTCTGTCAAGATCAATACGCCATATTGGATAGGGTTGAATACGGCGTATCGATATAAGAATGAATATGGCATATCAAAGTTAATGAATACGGAGTATTGGTAGCTTAGATTAGATACGGCGTATCCATGGGAATGGATACGGCGTATTGGTAAAGTCGGTCAAAGGAAATGACTAAATTACCCTTTTTGATGAGTCACCACCTCACATATATATCTCACCCTCTAGACTTTTCCATATCATTCTAAAAGTTACAGGAGTGTTATGTGTGTGTCGGTTTAGAAAAGAGAGAGAAAAGAGAAATGATTAGTTTGATGATCTTGTGATGGATTAAAGGGTGCCAATTCAAGGGTTAGATCTCCAACAATGATCCTAAACAAGTAAGTATTATTAATTGAGTTTAATTGGTGAGGTATGAATTAGGGTTCTTAAGGATGAATTAGGGGTTTTGGGTAAAAGTGTTTTAAGTAAATTAATGAGGTTATAGATATATGGATCATGTTGTATATAACCAAAGATAGTAATTTGTGGGTTTTCATCATATGATCAAGATATGATCATATGATGATTAAGGATGTTAAAAGATTAGCTAATGGTTGTATAAACCATTGTTATAGTATGTTAATGATGTATATGAGTATTTATGGATTGTGTTATGAATTAGGAAGCAAGTGAGGATGATGATGGTGTTCTTGATAAGCCTAGCTTACAGCTAAGGTAAGTAAACCGGTTATAATGTGAAGTTATATTGATTTCACCATATATGTGTTATAATGTTAGGGATAAAAAGTACAAGTAGTGCAATGGTGTAAGAGAATGTGAGTTATCATGTAGAGGATAAGCTTGGAGAGGATTTATGTGAGAAAGGTTTAAGCTTGGAGATAATATTTGTGATGAAGAGGAAAATAATTAAAGGATTGATTATGAAAGAATAATATTGCTATCAGGAGAGAAAAGAGATGGGCGATGATGATTATGGGATGGTTTAAGAAAGGAATGTTTAGAGTGTGTGGAAGGTATAATCATTTGTTGGGTAGAAGGTTTTAACAAATGATTAAGAGGGTGTTTAGAGGAGAAGTGAAATGTAGGAGACATATGAGAAATACATGTGGGAGTTTGTAATTCATTTATATAGAAAAAGGTAGGAATCAAAGTAGGATTAACCTTCAATTACCAGAAACTCAATTAGTCAGTTAGAATTTAATCCATGACTGTCAACAATGGATTTGATCACTAATTAGCTTGATGCAAACAAGTTAAGTGTTTTGCATCTCAGGTAAAGCATATCTCATAACAAGAAAAGATGCGTTTACGCAAAGTGACCTTTGACTTAGTTTGACCAAACCGTAAGGAGTTAGAAGGCGTGTCACTCGGCGTTTACTATAAAAATGGTTTATACAACCCTTAGCTTATCTTTTAACATCCTTAATCATCATATGATCATATCTTGATCCTATGATGAAAACCCACAAATTACTATCTTTGGTTAAATACAACTTGATCCATATATTCTATAATCTCATTAATTTACTTAAAAACACTCGGCGTGTCACTTTGCAGTTTCTGGTCAGTTTTGTTTATGTCGTAAAAACCAAACCGTAAGGAGTTAGAAGGCGTGTCACTCGGCGTTTCAAAAATAATTGAGTCTACTTTAATTTAGTAATACTTATAAGAAGTGAATGGTTATGTATTTTTTGTATCTTATAAAAGGGACACAAGGTCAAGTCGTTTCTGCGAAAAAGTTTTTATTTATGGTCAAATCAAGAGTCGAGAAAGGGGCGTTTCATTATTACTCCAAAAAACAGTTAAGTACAAAGGATGAGGGTGAGTCTCACATCTCCGTCCTTTACATAGGCAAAACTACTTCCTTAAAGGAAGGTACACAAACTGACTAGAATACAAAAGAAACAAGAATTACTATTTCTTCTTACAACCTCGAACTTTGATATCCAAATTATCACAGATGTCTTGAATCATGTCAGGAATATCCTGACCTTCATACACATCATCGTCGTATGGGTCAAAATCATAGTCACCATTCACATAAGATTCCTTTCATTGTTCCAACAGCCTATTAGTACCATAGCCAACCTTCTTTGAAGCCAGAAAAATTGCTATATCGTTATCAATTGATGCAACTTCATCCTCACTATCATGATCACCCGAATAATCAACCTTTGTCAAAGGTTTACCCTCATCATCCACAAGGGTAACCTTCCCATCAATAATAAGTCTTTCCATTTTATCAAAATTTTCAACAATATGGGTAGTACTATTACTACTAGATTCCACATTCTAGAACAAGGATCGACTAGAAATTGGCCTTTTTACTAGCCAGATGTGAAGTCCCACCATTTGTACCCAAATCAACATCATTTTCAACCGAATTAAGCACATCAAATGGGTTTGAATTACTAACCTCTATTGTAGGCTCCACATCTTTCTTCTTAGTACTACTAGTGTTGACATTGTTCTTTTTAAAAACATGTCTATACACTTGTTTGACTGGTTTAAATCCCACCTTAGGACCAACCGGAACACCTCTAGGAGTTTGGCTAGGCTTCTTCATGTTCTTCACCACATCCGAGTCTATATTCTTAGGACACTCATCCTGAACATGACCAAAAACCTTATAACACGCACACCTGGGGGGTTTCCATTCATACTCAACACGAAGATTACAGGTATAGGACCCCTCCCCAACAAGTTTAGGCATATCCACCACAATATTATCTTTCAACTCCACATCAGCCCGAACCTTAATTAATTCTCTAGCATAACTTAACCTACCTCATGATTAGATGTACATGTCAGATGTATAAGAGTCAAGCATCAAAGGAGTACCAAGCTTAGTAGCAATGTCACACAAACCGTCCTCACTAAATGCAGTCACAAGGACAACATGAAGTTTAACCCAAACTGGAACATTACCCACATCTTCTTTCAATAAGTTCACATCCGGATTCCACATTTTTAGAATAAACAGATTATTACGAATAAACCATGGACAATTTTCAAGCATTTTATCCAAACCATCCATAGAGCTAAACTAGAAGGAGAATATCCCGATAGACGAGTTAAGCATTGATCTTACCAGTTCATATTTACCTAAGTGTTCCTAAAATAGTTAGCACCAACAAGGTAAGCCACACGCTTTCCCAAAAAAAACAATATGCCGTATTAGCAAATCGTTCACTAATAGCTCTAATAGACTCCACTGGAACAACCACAACAACCCTGTTTCCCGCCGGTGTAAATAAAGTGCGAAAATTCATAGCATTCATACTCGGTCCACCAGTAAATAAATTAGCATAAGAAGTACCTTTGTTTAGATTAGCAGTAGATTTACTTGGTGTCAGCCCATTATTTTCGTCATGCAGATTATCCTCTTTATTCACGGCCGAATTCCCAAGAGTAACCATAGTAGGAGACGAATTCAAACCATCACTATCCTTACCAACATCATCAACCGTGTTTGAGCTCTGAGCAGCATTCGTACCCATCAGAGCACCACCATTGCCCAAACTATGAGCACCACCATCACCTTGTTTCTTTTCTTTCACACTAGGTTGAAAGTATATTCATACTAGGTTTAAAAAGAAGTTTTGGCCTTCACTAGAGGCGTTTGATAAAAAAATTGAGTTGTCATTTTGTTGAAAAACGTGAGGATTTGTTTTTGCTCATCTCTAAGTCTAAATCTCATTTGGAGTGTTCCCAAATGCTCAAGTATCATATACATACATTTATTGAAATTTTCACATGTGTCGTTTAGAGGAAAGCCGACGAGCAAAATCTGTTAAAACGAAATTCGAGAGTGGCGCGCTGGCCACGTGCTGACGCGTGACCAGCGCGCCAGGATCCACATTTTGATTCCTTGCTCAAGTTGATGATCTTGTTTTTCCTTTTTTTGTGGCATTTTGAATCAACTAAATATGAGTCCGAATGAAGGAGTTATGACCAAAATAGTAAAGCAACCTTTAAAGTCATCATATAAATTTGATTTTTTTTTCTTTTGGTTTTGTTTTTTTACTTGATTATCTTTTAACGCATATATAAGGCATGTTCTTATCTTTCAAGCTTTCGATAATGATTTTAAGTGTCTCCTAATATATATTTTCATCATTAAAATACAAAAGAGATTTCAGTCATCATTTTACACCAACAAACTTTAAATGGCCACATTAAACTCTTGAAAAAGATAAAACTTAACCCAGTTTGAATCTATATGATGTTGGACAAGTGTCATGGATTAGCGGTTATAAAGTCAAAAACTATTGCTACACAAAAAAGACAGAACAATTTTTCGTGAATAGAACGAACCATAAAAGAAACCAGTAGGAGTAGACAATAAAAATAGAATGAGGAAGTACGGAATCATCACCCCCACCAAAAAAGGTAAAATATGGGTGCTACTATTGGTATCTTTGGTCCGCTAAAAAGTACCAAAAAAGTACAAAGATTCCTTTTGTACCCTCTTTTTACAGTGCAACATAATTTTTTATCTTTGTTCCGTAATTTTTGACAGTTTCATACTTTTGACATGTTAAACTTTATATTTTTCGTTCCGTATTTTCCGTGTCACAGTTTTATAACATATGCAAAATTATAAAAAAAGCCAAAAAATCAGAGGATACAAACGGTGTTTTAGGGGGTACATATAACATAAGCCGTAAAAGATATACAACTAGATGAACAATTGAAAAGTATGGTAGGTAGGTATTCAACGCTTAAACACTATTCTTAAAATTAAAAAATATATATACTTTTTTTTGTATTGTTATATCTAGTTTAGAAGGTGAAATATACAATTTTATTGATAGTAGTCATAGTACTGATTGCATTTTTCTAAATAATTATATCCGTTATTTTTGTTTAATTGTGAGAATAATTTGGTAACCATTCGGGCTAATGATAAAGGTTTTCTTGAAGTGAAAAAAAGAAATCATGTGGTCTCGGTGAAATCAAAAACTCATTATCGCCCTAAAGCAAAGCAATCAACTGAAAGGGCGAGACATAAGACGACTCATTCTGTTGGTGAGAAGAATATTTCGACATCAGGTAATGATACTTTTTCTCTTAATAACTCGTTTGAGGCTTTAAATGTTAAAAATTCGATTATCGAGGAAGTAGAAACGAGTAATAAGGCTTCTATGTCTGGAGTGCAAAAGGAAGGGCAAAATTTGTGCCTCGCTAGTAGAAAAGATTAATACTTTTGAAAAACAGCTGCTGGAGGAGAAATGTGTGTTTGTGGATGATGATGGTAAACCTCTGAAAAAGTTGATTATTCGGGTAATTAGGGTAGCGAAGATGAAGTTGAATCTGTTGATAATGAAATGGAAAGTTGTCTAGCTTCAAAGCCGTCAGGGTTGGATATGGTACAAAGAGCTTGTTGGAACAATGGATAGAAACATATGTGAATGCTGATTACGACCCATACGATGATAATATGTATGAAGGTAAGGAAATTGATGACAATATTCAATCTATATGCGATAATTTGGATATCAAATGTAGGATCCCAACATTTCACACAATATAAACTAGAGAGAGTTAAAGAGAGAGATGGATGGAGAAAATATGTAAAACACACTAAAGAGTGTGTGTAAAATGATTTCTTCCAACACCCTCTCCATGTGTTCCAAACGCTAGAAATGCTAGCCAAATTCAAAACAAAACGATCCGAAACAAACGCCGATGACTTCAAAACGAACAATCAAACTTTGATCGACAAATTCAAAACAGTCAATCAAACAAACAAATCGGCTCAAACGATCTTCTCTAAACTTATTACGTTAATGTTTTTATTAGGTTAATGTTTTGTTTGTTTTTTTTCTCTTTCTAGTTTACTACTCCAGTCCGAGCTTTTGCGATTTCGCCGCTCAGACTGCGGGGAAGTATTAAATGGATTAGGCCCAAACCCGGCTTGTGGGTTGGGTCCATTAGAGTTAGGGTTATGCATTTGTATTCTATAAATAGTAATCAATAATATAAAGTTATACCCACGGGGTTTTAATTGTCTAGCAAGATTCACTCACATTTTTTGTACTGAATTATTTACCGAGAAAATTCTTTAAAAAAAAAATAATTTGGTGGCCAATTTGAGTAATGATCTATATGGGATTAGCTTATTGACTAAATAGACGGATGCATCACTGGTTATATAGCTGATTAGAGATCCTAACAGCAAACATAAACACAAATTGACATTAGAACCATGCATTGTACGTCCAAAAACTATCGCAGACAAATAGATTATTACCAAGTGGCACATATAGTTTTGGCCATACCCCCACTCCCTACCCCTAACCTGGCGGCCGCGGGTACTCGGACCACAGGCCTTTGTCTGGCTCTCGCGCGCGTAACCCGACCTCCGCGTCCTCCCGCTCGGGGGCCGCACAGCGGTCGGGGCGGCCCGGGCCCCCTCCTGCTCCGCGGGCCTCCCCGGCATTCGGTCCGTCGGCCCCCCGCCCGCTTCGCGGGGCGTCTCACATGGCACTCGTTAGGCGGCCTGCGCCGTTCGCCTAGTCGCTTTGACGGCCAGCGGCTGGTCACACGCGGCCCAGCGCCCACCCAACTTCCCAATCTGAGACTAGGCTCACCCCCAATATGTATTTTTTAACTGCAAGAATTGAGGATCTTCAAGAACTATGTTTTCAAACAGTACGGATAATCGACCTCAACAGCCTCCCCGAGCAGCTGGGTGCCAAATATTGACAAAATTTCTAAACTAGACCTATATATATATAATATATAATAAAATATATATAATAAGGATAATCTAAAAATAATCAATGTTGGGTTGTGGGGACTTAAAGCCAGCACAAGTGGCTTACTAGAAAAGCCAAGGAGACGAAAAATACTAATAAGCTAGTAAAAAGTTAGAATTTGAATGGTATTAATGATTAAGAGGATTATAAAGCTAAATTATCTACTAATATGCAAAAACAATTAAGAAAAACCTAAAAATTATGAAATAAAACAAAAAAAGAGAGCACGAGCCCCGAACAAGGGGTCAAAAACCTAAATTCTTAAAAATTGACCCTATAAAGATGTTTTTACTTCTAACCTACTCTATGTGACTAAATATGAAGAATAAAAAAGACTAGACTGAAAACGGAGTTAAAACGAGCTTAAAAATGAGAAAACAAAAAACGGGGTCGAAACCCGTTCTTTAAAAAGTAAAATTTTGCAAAAACGACCCTACGAAAAATTTTCTATTTTTCCTAAGAGAATACTGATAAAATAAAATTTTCTAAAAAAGAAAAATATTTTTTTGATTTTTATTTAATTTATTATAATTAAAAAACAGTTTAAAAAAATTAAATGATAAAAAATATCAAACGATTATAAAAAATTCTGAAAAATTACAGAAAAATAAGTTAAACTATAAAGATCATATGAAAAATCTAAAATGGGAAAAAGAGCTTATAAATAAGTTGTTATAAGCTTAAAAGTGGCTGTGGGCTTATATATTTAATATAACAAACCTCTCCCGGATGAGCTATTGTAGCACATCGGTAGAGGTGTTGTTATAAAAGTGTTGGAAAGGGGAGGGGGGAGGTCACGGGTTCAATCCCTGGCCTCTCTTCTTTTTTATAAAACTTTTTTAAAAAAAACTTATAAAGCAACTGAAGATAAGAAGCTTTTTACAAAAAGTTGAAATAAGCTGGTAAAATAAGCAATGAGGATGGCAGAATGCACTTTTTAGTGCTATCACTACTATAAGCTAACTTTTAAGCAACTAGGGGCTAAATAAGCAAAGGAAAAATGCAAATAAGCAAAAACTAACAAACACTAACACCTAATAAGCTAATATAAACACAAAATAAGCAAGATAAGCAGACTAATAAGCAATAAATCTCAAATAAGCTAAGGGTGGACCCTACTGCATACCACATGCCTAAAGACACACTTTGGGGCTTAGGAATAAGCTACTTAAAGTGATCCTTAGGCTTAAGGCTTAAAGGGACTTATAAAACAGCTTACGGGCTTCATGAAAAAGCAAAAAAAAAACTAAAGGTATAATAACAAATAAGCAAAATAAAAAGCTGCAAAGATAGGAGCTAGCACCATGGGAACCTTTTGTGGCTTTCTAGGGGAAATTAGGCAGACCACAATAAGCTTTAAAATAAGCTCAAAACCAAAAAGTAGCTTAAAACAGATTAAAAGTGGCTCAAAATGATGCTTTAACTTTTTATATGACAAAGAAATTTATAAGCTAAAATACCATAATTACATCTGGTTTATGGATTGAAAATGGGCAATTTTGGTTCAAAAGATTACTTGTCCAAGTTAAGCTTGTCGTTTTAATGCAAACTAAGTAAACATAAAGAGAAATTTAGACTACTCTTTTTGACACAAAAGGTGACACAATAACTAGATCAAAGCTGGTTTTGAGTAACAAAATCAAATAGGAACTTTTTATTTTTGGGGGGGGTACACTGTTTTGTAAACACAGTTAAAAGACACATTAAGAAAACTTAAAAATTACTTAGCAAACTCAAAAACCTTAAAAACTTGATTAAGAATAACTTGAAAATGCTTTTTAAAACTATCCCAATGATCCAAAAGGGTTTTAGCCCCAACTGACCTACTTTGGGTCCTTAAACCAAACACCCCTTAAGGACTTTTAAAACCAAATTTTTATACTTGTAAAGGCTGAATTAAGCTCAAAGTTTTAAGAACAAGTAAAAAGCATGCAAGGTTAAGCAATAAAAATCAATAAGCAAACACCAATGAGCACTTAAATAAGCAGATTGCAAATAAACAGTTAACAAGCTAACTTATGGCAGTTTCAAGCATTAAATTTTAAGCAAACTATCATGTAGCTACCCAAAGGCAGATTAAAATTGAGCTTAATATCATAATATAGCACATAAAAAAAAATAGGAAATAAGCACAATTTAAGCTGCATGAACAAATAGACAATAAGCAAAAAATATGAAAATAATGGGAAAAAACGTACTCTTACAAATGGTCCTTAGATTTTTTTGGCAAGAATTAAGCTTTCAAGAAGCTTAAATACACCCTATGTGCTTTCTAAAAGCTCTAAACCAAATAAGCCCTTCCAAATCCGGCTTATCTTCCAATAGCTTTTTAGTGATTTTTGAGAGAAAATGCCTTAAACTTTATAAACTATGAAGAAGTTTATAAAGTTTAAGGGAAAACAGCTTAAATGTGAATATAAAAAAAGTTTTTGTGAGCTTTGAAACAGTTTCAAACCATAAAATATTTAGACATAAAAACAAGAATTTCAATAAAACTTAACTTTCATTAATCATTAAAAGATTACAATACTTGAAATTTTAAAAGACAACAAAGTAAAAAAAGCTGAAAAATTAACTAAGTAAAAAAACTCCTTTTTTGTGCTTACAAATGAGTCCTATTAATACTAAGTAACTAGGTCTTGACTCTTCCTTCTGTGTTTCTTCTGTGAGAGGTTGGCAACTTGTTTTTCTTGTGTGGGACTGAAACTTCAAAAATCATTCCTGTGCCTCTATAATCTTTGTGCCAAGGTCTTCATTTATCCCGTTGGATCAATTTAGCCAATGGGGGCTCATGGATAGCCAGTTGATGAGAGGCCCATGTGGGGTGTGGGTAAGAGTGGTTGGTGATAGATTGTGGTAGGTGTGAGGCTTGTAATCGAGGTTTCAGAGGGTGTGGCATGGTAGATGGGTATTATGGCGATGAAAGTGCTGGAAGGTAATAATTGTTTATCTTATTTTGCTTTTAAATGTTTAAGTGACAGGGGATGGGTTGGTTAATTGGACAGGAATTCGTCCTCCAACTCATATTAGTTCATTACATGGAAGGTCCTTGTGGGGTTAAAACTTTGGGGATTGGCAGAATAACCCCTTTAAGGTTATATGAGTTCTTGCATCGTTGGTCCTTGTGCTACTTAACAGTTTGGGCTTTTGGACTCACAAAGGGATTTGGGCCAGTTTTAGGATTTTGGCCGTGGATTTTATAAAAGGTATTAATGGGCTATCCCATATTTAATTTGGATTTGGCTTTTATACTCTTCATACAATATATAGGGGTTTTCCGCCCCATTTAAATGGGTTCGGGTTTGACCCATTAAGTATTCTTCGATGCCGGTTTTGACTTTGACTTTTTGTAGTTGACCATTTGGTTGACTTTTGTTGACTTTGGCTTCGATTTGACTTTAGCTTTTCCACGCTTTTCCATTTCGTGCTCGGTTTTGTCGTTTTTAACTTGGTTTTTCGTCCTTTTCTTGGATATCCGTTTCCTGCACAAGATAAGTGAAAACATACAAATACAAAGTATTTTTGGGTACGTTTTTGGTCATTTCAGTCCGGTTTTGATGGAAAACGGTATATGTAATTAAGCACATACCAGTATGATACACTACACTCTGGGTTTCAATTAAGAAATGGCAAAATGTTAATCTATGGCAACAAACTCTAAATAAATTCATAGTAAGAAACAGAATTTTAAAAGGGTTTGTTATTGGATTGATGAGTGGATTGATTACAATGAACTGTCAGAGAATTACAGAGAGAAATGTTTACAAAATGATTGATAAAATGAAATGAATGAACTGGATGTCTATTTGTAGGAAAAGATGAAGGTAACAGCTGTTGGCGCCAAATTGTAACTGACTTCCAAATCTTTAAACACTAGCCCCTGAACTTCTATGACTTGCTATTTGAGGAACGAAAACTCTTGCATTGTATCAATCCGTTCCCCTTAAAACCATTCTTGTCCTTAAGAATTATTCTTTGAAGTCAGGAAACCTTTAGAGCAGGTCATTGTAGAGTTCCCATGTGGCATCTTCATCAGTATGATGTGACCATTTGACCAAGACATAGACTGCTACTTTGTTGTTGACATTTGTCATCTTCCTGTCCAAAATGGCTATAGGTTCAGCAACAATCAACCCATTAGGTCCACAATGTGGCAGCATTCCCATCTTATTAGAACTTCCCTTGCACAACTTAAGTTGTGACACATGAACAACATGATGCACTTGGCTATTATCAGGCAAATCCAACTTATAGGCCACTGCACCAACTTTTTCCACTATCAGAAAGGGACCATAGTACTTTGAGGAAAGCTTATTTTGCTGCCCTTGTCTTATTGTCACTTTTCTATGAGGCTTGAGTTTAAGATACACCCACATTCCTACATCAAAAACTTTGATTGTCTTGTGTTTGTTTGCCAAACTCCTCATTCTGCCTTGAGCTCTAACTAAGTGGAACTTGATCAAATTGAGATCTTGCTCTCTGGCTTGCAAGGTCCTATCAACCTTCTCTACTGCACTCTCACCAAGTATGTAAGGGGCGTATATTGGAGGTTTTTGCCCATACACAGCTTCAAAGGGGGTTGTTTGGATTGAAGTATGGAAGTTGGTGTTGTACCAAAACTCTGTCAAGGCTAGCCATTGCACCCACTCTTTTGGTTTCTCACTTATCATACATCTGTGGTAGCATTCAAGGCACCTATTTACAACCGCAGTCTGTCCATCTGTCTATGAGTGATAAGCAGTGGACAGCTTTAATTGTACCTTAAGAATTTTGAACAATGACTGCCAAAAGTGGCTCAAAAACACCTTATCTTTGTCACTGATGATGGACTCAGGTAACCCATGTATCTTGTACACATTGTCTAGAAACACATGAGCAATAGTACTAGCAATAAAGGGGTGTTGTAAAGCCATAAAATGTGCATACTTACTTAGTCTGTCCACTACTACCACTATCATTGTCTTGTTGTGAGAAGAAGGTAGGCCTTCAATAAAATCCATAGATATAGAGCTCCATATCTTGTCATGGATTGGTAGTGGTTGTATGTAACCAGGATAAGCAACCAAATTTGGTTTTTGCCTTTGAAAAATGTCACATTCTCTGATAAATTTCTTGACCATCATATGTGAGATTCCGTAAAATTCAGGTAATTAATATATTCATATTTTAATTCTATTTTTAACTTTAAGTAAATTTTACTTTTACTTTTACTCGATTTAGTGAATTTTGCATTCCTAGCTAAGCTTGAGCCGTAATTAGGTTTTTTATCCGTCTACGTGTTCCATGTAGTTAAATATTCCCATTATATACCCCGTAAATTCCAATTTCTATCCATACATTATTTATTTAATTTGCTTTGGGGTAAAAATTATTTTTCAAATAACCGAATAGGTTGTTTCGTATTCGTAATAAAACGATTATTAAAAGTGAACCTGGCATTAGACTAAATATTAGTCTACGCGCTCTATGTAATTTAACTTTCCAGAAAAGTATCTCGTATGATGTAGAACCATTTTTATCTTATACGTTTTCACTTCATGGTTCCGCCGTAGATCTTGCAATATTTTACGTTTATAACCGTTACCACCAAATGTACCCACTTATTCAAAATTTACTTAAAATAAATACTAATAAGCCCCCACCTCCTTGCCAAATATAGCGTGTCAACACCACCACTCTTGTAAAATCTCATAATGGGACACATGTTATCATCAAATTGCATTTTTTTTAACCAAATATCATTATCACAAATTTCATCTCTTTACTTTCTTTCTTTCTTTTTTGCCGTGAACTAGCATCACCAACACTACTTGATATTTAATTTTTGCCTTGTATTCTAATTTAAAGATTGAAAGTTACATGTACTAGTGTATTGTTCTCAATGTTAGTCTTTTCAAGCAATTTTATTTAAGAACATCATTATTATAAGGTTTAGGGGCTGATTTGTTAGGGTATTTTGAGAGGGGTTTATGCATGGAGAAATGGTGTTGATATAGTTGGAATTGGTGGTTTTGAGTTGGAGTTTGTTGATTTAGTTTTGGTGGTTGTTGGAAGTTCTTGCAAATCTTATTTTTAAAGGTTAGTGGGTTGATTTTTGATTTGGGTAAAATGATTATGTTGGGGCTGAAATCTTGAGTTGGTTTGGTTAGTTATTTGTGTGTTGATTGGGTTGAATCATAAGCAAGAAAGGTGTAGGATTGGTGTTGATTCACACTAGTTTAAATTTCTCTTTGTAAGCCTCCATTTAATTTTCTTCACTTTCTCTTGTAAAAATTAGTCTTGATTTGATTACTTTCTGTAAAAGTATACATTTTGATGGTGGTAAGTGTGTCCAATAATGTAGTATGGCATTTTAACAAAATTTGGTAAGATAAAAACTTGTTAGACTAGGTTTTGGTGAAGTGGATTTGGGATTGTTTGCGGATAGTTGGACATATTACGAAATATTTTTGCCTTATAGTACCTGGGAAATTAGATAGACATGTTGGTATATGTTTAAGGTACATGTGATGAGTTTGATAGAATTTTAACTCCTCCGGATGAGTGAGTTTTGGTCAATTTACTAAAACTAGTCAATTCTGGACCATTGTTTGAGAAACAGGAATAACTCCATATTTTACATTAAAAGGTTAAAACAAAAAGTTGATCCCTGTATTAGACTCATAGAGCTAACATCACAGATTGGCCTCACTTCAATAGCTATCATAGATTGGGATTTATGGTCATTTCCGTAAGGGGTTAAAAAGTCAGGAAATAATCTGCATTGGATTATCAGGGGTAAATTAGTCATTTCACATGGTTCTAATTTTTTTTAAACATGGGGCTTTATATCTAGAAAACAAACTTAAAATTCAGGCCATAGGAAAAAGCCTTACCTTTTTATCAATTACTGATTAGGAGATAGAGTGTTGTGAATTTGGGGTAAATTCAGAATTTGAGATTTACGTATTGTTTTAATCAGTAAAAAGTAACTAAAAACGTTAATAAGTGAGGGATATAAAAAGTGAAATGAGTACATGTCTTAATCCATATTAGACCAGGTTATACACCCACATTTGAGTAAAATTTACTTTGAAAATCTTAGTGCAATGCCATGCTTCATTCGGGAACACATCTTATGAACTTTTTTATATTTTTACATATTGGATTTTATTTTATTATTCTAAGTCGCGTCACGTCTTTTAGGTGGTACTTAGGAATTCTTGTGTGATCCGACGTTTTTATCATTCCTCGCATTTCATTACTAAAAGGCGCGCGTTTGAAGAGTTTCCTAGTTGATATTTGTTGATCCGTGTTTGTGCACATTTCTCTTGATTGCATAAGGTGAGTTCATAGCCCCACCTTTTTTTTAATGGTTTTCATTAACTGTTTTCGGGGTGAGAATACCTGCTCGTATTACCAAGCAAATTCATTAATTTCTACTACTTAAGTGTTACATGACTATTTTTACTAAAGCTTTTACTTGCTTACTACATGAATTTTAATACATGGTTGATTACTTATGAACTTACTTAAGCTTGATTTGCTTACTACATGATTTGTGACCATTGAATACCTATATATATGAAAACAGTGAGTTTTTAACATTGCTTGTTTTACTATTAGACACAAGTGTTTTTAAATTGTATGTTATCCAGATTATTTCCTGAATATTATTGCCTAAGTTACCGCATTTGCCATTTAAGTCCCTACCAATCATGAACCGTTAATTGCTATTGTAGTAAGCGCGAGTGTTATGGATAGATCTATCAAGACTGACAGTCCCCACCTTGAATTTCTGGTCACAAGTTGACCATGGTGCATTTAACATTGTGGGGACAGTTAGGTTGTTGGCAAGCATCCTATATTTCTCTGGAGCACAAAACTAGTTAAGGTTTCGAGGTCATGAGCTTAGTGCAATAATACATGTTTTGGACTACTGAATTTGTTTCGTAGTCTACTATTATCTAATTCTTGTGGTCCACTACTGAACATTTCTTGATTTATTTAATCACTACTTGGATTTCAGAAATAATACTTTGAAATGTTGTAACACTAGCTACTTTTCTTACTGAAATATTATTTGAGCTATTTCAATACTGATTTTAGTTGAACCTATGAATTCACCAACATTATTGTTGACATTTTTGCATGTATTTTCTCAGGTTATTATATTGCTAGCTGAGCATTGCGGGCTTCGAGTCAAAAGTCTAGCTCGCCGCGGATATATTTTGAAAAGGCTTATATATTTGCATGTACCATTCGACAAACATTTTAAAAATGTTTTCTATTGCATTATAAATGGGACGTGTTGCAACTTTGATATTTTATAAAAATAACCGAATGGTTGACTTTTCAAAACGTCTCAAATAGAGTCGTTTTCTGTAACTTGTACTTTATGCTATGAAGTAGCACCCCAAGTGGTATTCCGATGCGTCGTGATTTTGGGGGTGTTACATCTTATGCATTCCGTTCCAATAAAACAAGCTCTAAAGCCTCTGCACAGTAACTGTGGTTCCTGAATTTCCACTAGTAGCATCTGAATGGTAGTAGTTGATAATGGTATTCTTTAACTGGACAACATTACCAACTAGTATCTTATCCTTCCTTCTCAAAATTCCATCCACCCAGCTATATTTGTATCCCACATAACTTTTATTCTTTAGTTGTTGAATGAGGGCTTGTAAGACAGAATCATTAATCCAACTATCCTTTACTTGCTGCAAGAGATCACTAGCAATGGAGGTTAATACCAAGGAATTAAGCTCAGTTCCCCCTGAAACTCTTGAAAATGCATCAGCTACAATGTTCTCACTTCCCTTCTTATAAATGATCTCATAGTCATAACCAAATAGCTTAGGTAGCCACTATGTTTGAAATGGTGTTGTCAATCTCTGACCCAACAGGTACTTCAAGCTAAAGTGGTCTATTTTGATCTTGAAATGCATGTCTAGCAAGTAACCTCTCCACCAATCTAAAGCCATGAGCATAGCCATGAACTCCTTCTCATAAGTGGATAAAGCTTGATGTTTGGGAGAGAGGGTCTTGCTTAAGTAAGCTATAGGATGACCATCTTGCTGAAGCACAACTCCAATACCCTTCCCTGATGCATTTGTCTCTACCATAAAGGTCTTATGATAGGCTGGTAAAGCCAGTACTGGTGCTTGGAAAGCCAGTACTGGTGCTTGGAGCATAGCTTGCTTCAGGACAACAAAAGACTTTTGTGCTTCATCACTCCATGGGAAAGCATTTTTATTTAGAAGAGTAGTCAATGGTTGGCTAAGTAATGCATAATTCTTGATGAACCTTCTGTAGTATCCAGTAAGACCAAGGAAGCCCCTCAATTGCTTGAGTGTTTTGGGAATGGGCCAATCTTGCATAGCCTGAATCTTGCTTTTATCAGTAGAGACTCATTTGTCATAGATAATGTGTCCCAAATACTCCACACTATTAGTGACAAAAGTGCACTTGCTAAGCTTAGCAAACAAGGAATGCTTCTTCATGGTAGTCAGTACTTGGTCCATATGCTCAACATGCTCTTGTAGGTTCTTGTTATATACCAAAATATCATCAAAGAACACCAACACAAACTTCCTCAAGAATTCCTTAAACACTATATTCATGAGAGATTGAAAGGTTGATGGAGCATTAGTAAGTCCAAATGGCATTACTAAAAACTCATAATGCCCCTCATGGGTTCTAAAAGTTGTCTTGTGTATGTCTTGCTCATTCATTCTGATCTAATGATACCATGATCTCAAATCCAGCTTAGAAAAAACCTTTGCCCCACTCAATTCATCTATAAGTTCCTCAATGACAGGAATAAGGAATTATCCTTTACTGTATGCTTGTTGAGTTGTCTGTAATCTACACACATTCTCCAAGAGCCATCTTTCTTCTTAACCATAACAATTGGAGAAGAGAAAGGGCTTTGGCTATTCCTTATCACTCCTGAATCCAACAACTCTTTAACCATCAGTTCCACTGCATACTTCTGATTAGGGGGTGTCTATAAGGCATGATGCTGATTGGAGGGGTGTTTGGGATAAGGGGAATTGTATGGTCATGGGATCTTTTAGGAGGCAACTCTTTAGGAACATCAAAAACATACTCATAAGCTTCTAAAACTTCTGCTATTGGTTTGGGAATAGAAGTATTTATCTCTAATTTAAGTAAAGTAGCAGGGTAAACACACACAGACATTGCACACAACTCTGCTAAGTTTTTACCCCTACCACTCCTTTGTTTTCCTTGCATCTAGTAGACAGTAGTTTGTTGAGTACCCCTCAAGATGACTTTCTATTGGGAATTATTGATTTGATGATACAAAAACAATGATACAAAAAGAATGATACAAAAGAATGGAACATAAGGGGATAAATCGCCAATGTTTAATTCTACAAAGATAGAGGATTCTAGAAGACTTTCTTAAAAGATAAAGATCAAATATTAGGAAAGATTTAGTTTTCTAATACAATTAGATTTCCTTGTAAGTCTAGATGGACTCTCTATATAAAGAGATCCCTAGACATTGTTTATGTGTGTGTTTTTTAGACGTCTAATGTGTGTTTAAGGTATTTCAATTATGTAGTCAGGAAACACCAGGCGATCTCACCACTGGAGATCGTCTTAGCCCTAAGGTTAAGATGTTCTTGATCCCTGTTATAGGTAGGTAACCGTTTTATTCTGATCAAATAGAATTAGGGCTTGATGTGAATGTATAACCTTGTGAAAATAACATTGTTCTTTATTTAAATTCCGCTGCGTATCTACATACTTTGTTATTTTCGATCCTAGGAGCTTAAACGATTCTCAACATGTGGTATCAGAGCCTGGTGGCTCATGATATCTAGGATCTACAAGGTTTTCTGGTTTTTGGCAAACTTGTCAATTTTGATAAAATTAGGGTTTCATTATAAACCCTAAATCGGTAAAACAAAATGTATGGTTTTCGTTTAACAAGATTCAAGGGTTGTCTGATTCAATTTTTCTGGTTGATCGTTATTGAATATACAATATAATCACAATACAATAACCTTGTAACACACATGCTGGTAAAACCCTAATTCTTCAAAGACAAGTTCCTTGTTATCTTTGATTTGTATTCTGTTATTGGAAGACATCTCATAAATGGTTTCATTTTGATTTTGTTACTTGGAACACTATTCTTTTCATCAGTGTGATGGTTCGTTGTGTTTGTCACGAGCATATTATGGTTATCATTCGCAACTCAAAGTTTGAATCTGTTTATGATACCTGATTCAGTTGACAACTCAAGAAATCATTAAAGCTGGAAACAACCCAAGGTTTGATTATACCAATACTGATGTTGCTAGCTTCACTGTGAATATGAGTAACAAATCATTTTGGTCTACTGGTTTTTGGATGCAATCTGTTATATTGTGAAAACCCTAATTTTTAGGGTTTGTATTCTTATTGATTGGTTCATGACAGTAAGGTTTAGACATTAAGGGGTTCAAAATGGGTTTATATTCTTGTATCTGCTGTTTGTTTATTTTGGTGTTAGAAGGTCAAGAAATGTTGAGAGTTTGCAAGATGTTCGTTTCAGATAACAACAGGGACACAAGGTCTTCTTGAATATCGATTTCGAAGGTGTCGGGTTTTGTTATTGCTAACAGGTTCTTGATAGAAGGTTTATTGAAGGATCTTGGTGTTCGGTTTTCAGACAAACAAGGTTTATTGATTAGGGTTATCTGGTGTTTGTTTATTTGGAAGAAGCAGAAGGGTTTCTTTTCTGTTAGTGTTAACAGATAATCAACAATAAAAGGGTATGTCGTTCAGGTTTTGTGGACGTCTTGATGAAGCAGGTGGTCGACAGGTTTGTGACAAGAAAAGATTTAAAGGCAGGGTTTAACAATAGTTGTTCACAGCAGTTTGGGTTATGATTGGCAGATTTAGGAATGGGATCTGTTATGGTATTAATACCAGTTTACATTAGTGCTGCCAATATAAGACTTAATGCTGCTCGTATATTGTTAATACTGCTTTGTGGATCGCTGCTTTGAAGAGTATTGAAACTGTTTTGGCAAAAGTTTGTTTAAGTAGGTCAAGAGACAGATTTTATATAAGGCCATTGATGAGGCTTATGAGATTGAATGAGTGTCGTGATTTTATTGGCATGTTATTAAAAGTTTTGATTAATACTGTCAGTATTAGTTAATGCTGCCAATTGAAAATAGTGTTGTTCGTGATATTAGTACTGCTAGCGTTAAACGCAGATTAATACTGCTAGGGGTTAAAGGTATTACTACTGCTAGCTTTGTTCGTTATTGGATAACACACAGTTTGGATCTCGGACTGGATCAGATAGAAAAAGGCTATTATTTTTGGGAATAAATGCAAATTTTGGTCACGGAGACAATTGTTTATCACTTATTTGGAGTTGAAGTGGAATTTCACAAGTGTGTGTTCTTATCATATCTTAAAAGTCGGGGTGGATAGATGATGACTTTTGAAGATAACTTGTTTGAACTTAAAATCGATGTTGACGAAGACTTTTCAGAATCTAGCAATGTGTGATCTACAAACTTTTGGTGCTCAATGCGCACATTTGCTATCACTTAAAGGAGCTACGTTGTAGTGCTCAGTGTCTCATTTAGATAAGGATTTTGTCAAGAGATTGAGGTTTACTTATACTTCAAGGAATTCAGTATGAGTTTGGAGTCACGTGGATAGTACAAGATATAAGACACAAGTTTGGGTTATTCTACTTCAGCATCAAATTTGTAATAGTGAGTTCTCTCCATCAGTAATCATCACAAAGAGCCAACAGAATAAGAGATTCAAGAGATGGTTCACATATTGGTTTCATGGGAAACATATGATAAAGTGTTTAACCATTTACGTGCACCACTTGAGGGGAAGGTTTTGATTTTCACTATTGCTAAGTCATTATTACTACTGCTAGTTTAAGTTTCTACTACTTAAATTCATTATTCTTATTATGCGTCATGGAGGGTAATTTGAGACATTAAAAAGCTTGAATTAGAAGTGTAATATACGGTTCGTAGTTGTAAAAAATCAAAGTTGCATATGTTCACAGTCCCCTAATAGATAATGACAAAAAGGGGGAAATGTTACAGAGATGATATGATATGATTTGCAACTTATTAAGTGTGGTGGCATGGCATGGAACAAGATGTTGAAGACTTCATTGTGTTGAAGAAGTATCAACAAGTTCAAATGAAATCTTAAGTTAAAGGGAAGATTAGAATCTGTTTCACTCATGGAAGATTTGAAGATGTACAAGATGTTCAAGAGCTTAAGTTGAAGACAAAGCTTGTTATTCAATAAAGGAAGATTGCTGAAGATTAAGCTACTATGGATCATCTTGGAATCAGTTTACTGTTTGTTTTGTCATCATCAAATAGGGGAAGATTGTTGAGAATTATTGATTTGATGATACAAAAAGAATGATACAAAAAGAATGATACAAAAAGAATGATACAAAAGAATGAAACACAAGGGGATAAATCGCCAATGTTGAATTCTACAAAGATGGAGGATTCTAGAAGGCTTCCTTAAAAGATAAAGATTAAAGATTAGGAAATATTTAGTTTCCTAATACAATTAGATTTTCTTGTAAGTCTAGATGGACTCTCTATATAAAGAGATCCCTAGACATTGTTTATGTGTGTGTTTTTTAGACGTCTAATGTGTGTTTAAGGTGTTTCAATCATGTAGTCAGGAAACACCAGGTGATCTCACCACTGGAGATCGTCTTAGCCCTAAGGTCAAGATGTTCTTGATCCCTGTTATAGGTAGGTAACCATTCTATTCTGATCAAATAGAATTAGGGCTTGATGTGAATGTATAACCTTGTGAAAATAACATGTTCTTTATTTAAATTCCGCTGCGTATCTACATACTTTGTTATTTTCGATCCTAGGAGCTTAAACGATTCTCAACACTTTCCTTGATGAGTAAATTTCATGACCAAGGTTTTAAAATTCCACTATATGTCCCCCAATGTGGCTAGCCATTGAATTCCCAATACCATGTCACAATCTCCCAAAGGCGAAATCATTACATCAGCAGTGTATGTGACCCCTTGAAACACCCAAGTGAATCCTTTACATTCATAGGTACTAGACATAACATTTCCATTAGCCACAGATACATCTAGAGGACAAATTTTCCTAAGCCTACATCCTAATTTCTTGGCAATTTGCAGGTTTAGAAAATGGTGAGTACTCCCTGAATCAACCAACACATGTAGAGCATTTTTTCCCACACATCCCTTAACTCTCATGGTTCTATAAGCATTCAATCTAGTCAAAGCATTCAAGGAAATCAAGGGTTGTTCATCAACTAAACTGTGAAAAGTGTTAACTACACCATGCTCAGTCAACAACAACTCATCATCCTCATCTAAATTTGTCCCAATCACTTCTAAAGAAAAAACTTGACCACTGCACTTATGGCCAGGCATGTATTTCTGATCACAATAGAAACGCAAGTGTTTTGCCCTCTTTTCCTCCAATTCTTGTTGAGTCAATCTCTTAAAAGGTCTGTTTGGCACAGTGGTGTTGTTTTGAACAGGCATGGTAGTAGCAGTTCTAACCACATTTCAACCTCCCCTATTAAAAGTGTTAGTAACCACATTGTTCCTTGAAGCATTTAATAAAGGTGTATGTTTAGTCTTATACACTGAATTGTTAGCCTTTTGGAGTTTAGACAAACAAAAGACATCAGACAAACCAGTAGGCTTAATCATCCTAACAGCATAAGCTATATCCTCTTTGAGTCTACCAACGAATAAGCTAACAGCATAAGCTTCATTTAGTTCAACTTTATTCAACAATTCCTCAAAAGAGTCCTGATATCCGTGAACAGTTGTGGTTTGCTTGAGATTCTTCAATTCCACTGATGTGTAAAAACTGATTCAAATCTCTTCCTTACTTGCAACTGATACACCTCCTATGTAACTACTTCCCCAAACCTATTCATGAAGTGCTTATGCTAATTAAGTGCTTTCCCAAACACATGCATTGAAACTAATCTAATTGTGTGCTCATCATCAAGAATGTGATCCATCTCAAAGAACTTATTGACTATGTACAACCATCCTTGCACATCATCACCATTAAACTTTGGAAACTCTACTTTAGTCAACCTACCATAGGATCCCCTATTAGCACCTCCATTTTGACCAGTAGGCTCCCTTCTTTAACTAGATCCTTCACCATTGTTAATTCTATTCTCTAATGCTACGACAGTATTAGCTAATCGAGTAACAATTTCCACCAAAGACTCCATTGATGGATTAGGATTGGTCAACACACCACCAGTATCTGTTGAATGTGTGTTCACCATTGATGTGTTGTAATCGAATTAGTTAGGTTTGTTATGAAACGGTTAAGTTATTGAACAAACTTCTAACAAAATAACTGTCAGGGTCTGCTCTGATACCAATTGATACGCTACACTCTGGATTTCAATTAAGAAATGGCAAAATGTTGATCAATGGCAACAAACTCTAAAGAAATTCATAGTAAGAAACAGAATTTGAAAAGGGTTTGTTATAGGATTGATGAATGGAATGATTACAATGAACTGTGAGAGAATTACAAAGAAAAATGTTTACAAAATGATTGATAAAATGAAATGAATGAACTGGATGTCTATTTGTAGGAAAAGATGAAGGTAACGGTTTTTGGCACAAATTGTAACTGACTTTCAAATCTTTGCACTTTAGCCCCTGAACTTCTATGACTTGCTATTTGAGGAATGATCAAAATATGAACTAATAGTATTTATAAGTAGCAGTTTTAAAAAGTGTTTACTGATTCGATAATCAAGCAGTATGCGGACCCAATATTACACGAATCAAGGTATCATCCAAACTCAATCTTAACAACGATCGAACTTTAACAATGCCGATATAATTCCATTACCAATTTAAGAATTCAAACTCTCCAACCATAGAATTTGAATCTTCATTTAGCGAACAGTTTTACGATCTTTTTACTAGAATGTCCTCAACGTCTTCGGTTCCTATCTACCGTTGGAGTTAAAGGGAGAACGGCTAAGCCTTATTTGGCTACTAGATGAACATTTTCTCTCTACGTTATAACACTTGATTTATACACACTCATATGCTCCTTGTTAAACCTATAATAGAGCATGTCAATCACTTCTCACTTGTAATGAAAATATTAACACATTTACATAGCACAAGGTAGAAGGAAGTAAGATTTTTTATTTTGTCTCAAGCTAGAATTGAGCCCTTATAAACTCGAACACGGTTCACCATGCACTTGGTGTTCTCTTTTGCTGGTCAAGCTCAAACTCGAATAACTCGATAAGTGCTTGATTATTTTTATTGGATTGTATAGAACATCTACTTGTTCATCTTTGTCACGTTACAATAAGAAAGTGGGTGGGTAGCAGTAGCACAATCAACATGACATAGTATTTCGCCTTAAAACACCAAGTCGAATCAAACCAGCAGATAAAACATTTTGAGCATGATCTATCATCTTATTTTTAATATTTAATACACATTTGTAATTAAACACCTTGCTTATGACCATGTAACGCGGCAATGGGTCCAACATATCACTATATCAGTCACAAGCCACTCACAACCAGCTACTACAAAATTTATAGAATCTCAAAGACTAGCGTTATGATTGGCCTTTCTCGATCATTAGTTAAACATGTACTGACTGATATTCAAAAACCTCAGATAAAATCCTTAAACAACACATCATGGAGACTCGAGCACCTCAATTAAAATCCTTAACAATACACATATTCTGAAGGTTGGACTCAATTTACAGGTTACTTGACACAAGACAACCAATGGAGCAGCAGAACTAGAACCATCTCCAGAATTGAAACAGCAGACAAACGCAACATGAGATGAGTCAAAACAGCAAACCAAACAAAAACAGGCTTGATGCACCATGAAACACGAGCAATTTCGAGAGACCCAACAGAAAGACAATCTTTATTTCGCTAAATACATTCAAGATTTCAAGTACTATGGCAATAGTTTGACGTTTAAATAGTGATTCATGTAAAATTCCAATAACTGCACATACTAGCATAGTGCATGTATTTTCATGTAATGAACACAAGTATTCGACTACATACAGCTCGTGATAAAATTCGAAGTAGCAAACATGTATTTTCATTGTGGGGAGCATGCGTATCTAGCGCTGCGTTCTCAGTTCTATACTGAGAAAAAAAGAAAAAGTATCTGATTTTCTCAAGATGAAAGGGAAAAGAAGAAAGGATGGGTTCCAGAGTTGGAAGGGAAGACGAGGAAAGGAAGAAAATGAGATGTTCCAGAGATGGGAAAAATCTGAAAGAAAACTGAAACTTGAATTGGATGTATTATATATATGCAAATATGTTCAATTATATAAAATCAAACTTAGTAAAACATTGGCCATGTAATTGCTGAAACACACAATCTAGTGCTTTCGAATCGATATATATTCATTCGCATATTCTTCCTCTAAAACACTGCAAGATACAAGTCCATATAAAACAAGCAATCTCAAGAATCAAAGTCTTCACATATAATCGTGATTGACTAGTTTCATAGCAATGAACAAATATTAACGGATACATACTACCCACATGCAATTCGAAATCACAAACCAATATAACAGAAACCCGCTGATGCAGAATAACAAACATGTGGGATCACTAATTCAGTATTAAATGATAAATATTTGGGACATTCAAGATTTTTGGCATTTGGCAAGTGCATTTATTGGAGAATAAATTTGGCGTTTTGAGCAAATGAAATCACAGAGTGTGTAATTGGCAACATTGATGTTACTAACACATGCATCAGAGGGTTCTCAATCAGAAAACAATCAAGGTGACATACATATCACGCAGAGAATATGATAAAAAAAAATATTTGACCTCAAGATAAATACCGATTAATGAGAAGACCGATCAATTATGCATTGTGGAGAGAACGCAGCGCAAGCATGGGTCAAACTATTTAAGTAAACAAAATAAAAAAACACTCGTTATTATTATAAACATACAAATCAAAATTTAATCTTTGGTAAATCCTGACACTGACCCATAGCAACGCCAAATCTTTAGCATTTAGAAGCCACTTGACAGGTTTTTAATGGAGTTCAAGTTCGATTGGAGATAGGCATATAAGTCCTCTGCGCATTCATATTAATGTTAAAAATGACACAAACAAGTAAACTTCAAGGATTATTAAAACAAACAAACAAACACAAATTCAAGATTCAGAGTTATTAGTAACTAGAATGCAACAGTACCAATGAAAAAGGCGAAGGGGAACCTTTGCCCAACATAATTTGTAATCCCAAAAGACATCAATATACCAAATACGCAACAATGATAAACAGATACCAACCTAGACTTGGTCAAACTTGTGAGATACGCGGCTCCTGCCCTAACATCTTCAATTTCAAGTGTATACGCAGCATAAGCACACCTGATTGCCTCAATGAGCAAAAACTGTGTCGTTACGTCTAGGTGGTCTATCAGGAATTGATCCAGGCTTAAACTTAGAAGCCTCATGTCTAGCAAGTTCAGGAGGCACTGAACATTGGTTCTGTGTTAGCATCTGCTTAAGATCATAAAACACATCGGAATCCTGAAGAGTCAAGAAAGTAGTTGCAGTTCCAGTCTTCCCTGCACGCCCAGTACGTCCTATACGATGAGTATACTGTTCAATGTTCCCAGGCATATCATAGTTTATAACATGAGCCACATCAGGTATATCAATACCACGCCCTGCAACATCAGTAGCAACTAACACATTGAATCTTTTAGTCCTGAAACCGTCAAGACTGACCTCTCTTTTCTCTTGTGACTTCCCACCATGCAAAGTTGTCACACGATAACCTGATTTTTCCAATGTTTTAGATACAAAATCAGTAGTCTTTTTAGTGTTGATAAACACAATGGCCGTCTTATCCCCAAGATCATCAAGCAACTTCTGCAACCTAGGCATCTTTACAGATTCTTTCACCATGATAACATGCTGAGTAATAAGATCAGTTGCTTTTCCTGCGGTTCCAATAGTCACGACAACAGGGTTCCTCAAGTACTTCCTAGCTAGCCTCTCAACAGCAGTAGGCATAGTTGCACTAAAAATATAAGTAGTCCTATATATTCTCTTCTCATCAAGCTCCTCATCTTCATTCTCGGGTTTAAAGTTACTCGATGGCATTGCTTCAAGAACATCCATAATTTGTGGCTCAAACCCCATATCAATCATACGATCAACCTCATCAAGACATAGTTACACTTATTCAAAACAGCATAACGCCTCTCTAAACAATCAATAAGACGCCCTGGCGTCGCAATAACAACCTCACACCCTTGCCTAATCTTAAACCCTTGTTCCTCAATCGACTGCCCACCCACAATCGAAACAACCTTAATCCCTAGATAATGCGCAAACTTAACAGTCTCTTCCTCAATTTGCTGCGCAAGTTCTCTAGTAGGTGCCAAAACAACCGCATAAGGACTCTCAGCCTCGTTCTCTTCACTAATAGGAGGCAACCTAGTAATATAAGTCAACATAGGAAGTACAAAAGCAGCAATCTTACCCGAACCAGTCTCTGCAACACCAATAACATCTCTTTGCTGCAACCCAAGCGGAATAGCAGCCATCTGAATAGGCGAAGGCGTCCATAATACCCAGCTCTAATCAACGTTTCAAAAGCTCGTTACTCAACCTACTCTCAACCCAGTTCCTCATAGGCTAGGAATCTTAGAACCTTTATACGATATATTAAAATCCTCCCTAAAAATCCTCCAATCCCTCTCAGTCATCTCCTCAAGTTTCTTATCAGACCAATGACGATCAACTCGCATATCAAACGTATCATACCTCTCGGCAGCCTCATCCTTAACTCTCTGAGCAGCTAGGTCCTCCGGCCTCTCCTCAACCCCATCCTTCTTCCTAATCTCGTCTCGTAAATCCTTCTCATTCTTAGCAGCCAGCTTCTTTTGCTCCCTACGATCCATACCCGCCCTAAACCCTCTCCCAAACAACAACCTCGCCTTGTGCGGATTCTGATACAACGCATTCATATCCCTACTAGTATCCTCAGTATTCTCCCAATCAAATGAAAACCGAAACTTCTCGCTCGAGTGTTTTAATCACTACTTCGTTTCTTTCTTCGGCTTTTTTTTCCTAAGCTACTGATCCTTTCTCACTCAAGCTCCTTTTCGCGGTCTCGTTCCGCTTGTTTCTCTAACTTATCTTTCTCCCTAAGCTTACTCTCTTCCTCACGCTCCCTATCTCTATCCCTCCTATCTCGGTCACGGTCACGGTCACGGCGGTCACGGTCAACTGTCTGTCACGTCAGAAACAACAACGAGAAGTTCACGACAAGAAAGGAATATAAAACATATAAGTACGCGATATCATAAAAGCGGTCGTAGTCACGTGATGAACGGTGACGAGTGACGTCATCAGATGGTTGTTTAGATGATGATGATGAAGAATTAGGGTTTGATTGATTAAGAAGCTGTTCTTGACGGCGTTTTTGTTCTTCGAATTCTTCTTGACGGCGTTTTAGGGCTAATGCTTCTCGTCTGCTTTGGAAAAGACTAACGGTTAGTTTGGTTTTAATTATTTCGCCTAAACGTCGATTGAACGTTCATGGTGTTGATTGATGTGGTAGAATGATTAAAATTGTTCTTTATTGATTTTAGATTATAGGTTCTGGTTTCGATTTGAATTTGGGGATTGGGATATATGTGAGGGTTTTAATACGCGATTTTTGATTTTGTTTTTTTCATATGGCTGTAGTAAGTTTCACTTTTCACTTGCAAAATAAAAATAATTAGAGCGCTCGGCGTGGTAACTCCACCATCGGCGTTATGCTTGTGTGTCAGCTGCGGTGACGTTACTACACCCCCATTCACCGTTGGCCAACGTCGTTGCATTCGGCGTCAAACCACAAACGCGCATTGATGGTTAATTTAAAAAAAAATCAAAAACACCCCTCAACAGCCCCTTAAATTTTAAATATTTTCAAAAACACCCCCACGTTTATAAACGGTTAGTTTTTTTAAAAATCAATTTTTTTTAAACCCGCTCTATATATATATTATACCCCAACTTAACCATTTTACACACACAAAACACAAACACTCTCTACACAAACTCTCTACACAAAATGAATCTATACTTTTTTATGAATCCAAACGACGACGAAGAACAACAACCAACCTCTTTCGAAGTCGATGACGAAACCGACGTTTACTTTCTTCAACAAGCGTATGAGCATTACGAAACTTTAGAAGAAGATGAAAAACGTCCAGTGCTTACACGTAACGCGATCCATCGTGATCGAGAGGGGGCCGAAGATCGTTTGATGGACGACTATTTTGATGAACCTTGTAAGTATCCTTTATAGTATTTTCGAAGAAGATACCGTATATCATACCCTGCCCAGGCGGGATTGGGTATTGTTGTTGTTGTGAAGAAGATACCGTATGAGCCGCATGTTTTTTTTATCGGTGTATGCTTTTTTTTAATTTTTTTTCCGCATGTTTTTTAAAATTTTCGAATGTTGTTTTTTAAGTTTTTTGTAATGTGTGATATTGTTTAATGAATGAAATATTTTAGTTTGTTAAGGGGGTGTTATGAAAAAATAAAATGGTGGGTCCTGAAAAGTGGTGTTAATGGTGTTATGATTAATGTATTTTGATGATAGGGTTTATGACGTTAAAAGCTGCTGTGCGCTGATAGGTGTCGGTGTTAATGGTGTTACGATACCTAAGCTCTTAGGGGTAAGTTATACATACACCCTAAAAAGCCATTCGTACCCAATGTTTTTTCGGTTTTTTTTCTTTTTATTTTTTTTAATTTTTTAAATTTTGTTTATATTATAAAACTGTGAAACTGAAAGTGCGGAATAAAAATTATAAAGTTTAACAAGTCAAAAGTATTAAACAGTCAAAAAATACGGAACAAAACCTGATATAAAACTACGTTCTACAGTAAATAAAGTAGAGTACAAATAATGAATTCTTGTACTTTATAATATTTTTATAGTCAGAGGATACCAATAGTAATACCCAAATAATTATTCAGGAAGTCAGTGTTTTTTTTTTTTTTTTTTTTTTTCTTTTTTTATTTTTTTTTATTTTTTTTACTTTTTTTTTTTTATTTTTTTTTTTTTTTTTTTTATTTTTATTTTTGTTTTTTTTTTTTTTGTTTTTTTTTTTTTTTTTTTTTTTTTTTTTTTTTTTTTTTTTTTTTTTTTTTTTTTTTTTTTTTTTTTTTTTTTTTTTTTTTTTTTTTTTTTTTTTTATGTCCCTACGTGGCATCATTGGTAAGATGTACTTTCAACAACAAAAATAAATTTTTTCGTTTTTTTCATGGTTTTATTTAAACTTGCATGAAAATATCACATGTGATTAAACACTAATTTGAATATTCGTATAAAATACATCTTTTATATTATAATATAAAAGAATTACATCATTCGGAAAGTTTCCAATCATAATTGAATCATATGAATTTAAAAATTAGACCAATCAGAACGCTTGATTTTGCCACGTAGGCAAAATCGTGCGATCTGATTGGTCAATAAAAAGTTCAAATTAAATCGATTTTGGTCTACATTTAAAAATTTTGTGGTGGAAGAAATATGACGAGAAAAAAAACACATAAAAATATATGTGTCAAATTTGTGAAGAAAAAAACTTGAAAAAAGTGGAGGTAATTAATAAAAATTTAGTGATTTTTAATTTTAAATAAATTATATGGAGTTAAGTGTAAATTTATAAAATTTAACATTTTTTATATTATAACTTTTAAAAAAATATACAAATAATCACCCTTAAAACTTTATACCCGGAGACTTTATATATTAAAATATACAAACTAAACAATTTTTACTTCCAAACAAAGATTTAACAGTATCTAATCACATCCAAATCAGCCCCGAAGACTTTTTGATAGATTTTTCATTGTCGGTCTGAAATCAATTTGTACAACAAAATAGAAAAATAAACACCGAAGCACATAAAATTATCATAAAATTAATAAAAAGTTTTTCAAGCTATCATATGATGTGTTTGGAAGAATTAGCATTTTTTTTCTTTTGTTTAATACGAACTAAACTTCTACATTTAAATTTCTTAAAAAATCCTTTATTTTCCATTGACAGGTTAATGTATGCTAAAAACATATATAAACAATCTAGGCTACTTTTATATCTTAAAAAAAGTGTTGGTGACGGAAAAATGGGTAAAACTCTTTTTATATTGTATATGTAATAAAGATTGTACAATAGGTAAATCATTGTTTGACCAAAACATTATTTAATTACAAACATGAATACTTATTTGAGTTTTTTAGCTTTCTATATTCTATAAATATTGACGATTTTGATAACTCAACTTGATGCTTTTAAATTCGATTGCGAAGCTAAATTTTTACATGTTTTAACACAAAGTGTGACCATTAATCTTAAGTATAGCTGACTCAATAATGCAACTAGAATCATAAAACATATACAATATCAACTGCATACCCAACGGTAAGATAACCAGCCTTCCAAAGTGGAGGTCAATTGTTCGAATATAACGAGGTAGAAACCAATCCCTAACCCTTGTGGCCGTCGAAGGTTCACATAGCCGACTTGGGCTACCTAAAAGAGTAGTTTTGTAAGATTAGTCGCTCACAATGTCGAGTTAAGTTAAACAGGTAAATCAAAAAAATAAAAATATAGTAATTATCCTCATACTCTATAATATATATAAGATATGAATCTATTCTCTTTATATGATTTCGATAATACTCTATAACATAACTTATAAAACAAAAATAAAATAAAAATATATACATGCATTTTAAAAAAACATAATGTCTAAACCCCGTGCGTGCACGAACATTAAAACTAGTATATGATTTAACACTAACATCAAATTACATGTGATTGCATTAAAATTAAATATCATATATGATCTAACACGAATATCATATATGATTTTATCATATGTGATTTATCAGTAATATCATATGTGATTTAACACTAATATCACATGTGATTTTATTAGTGTTTAATCACATGTGATTTTTCATGCAAGTTTCATTTCAACAACGAAAAAACCAAAAAAAAAACGTGAAAAAGCGAAAAAAAAAATTTGTTAAAAGTATATCAAAGTGGATATCTATAGAAAGACAATTAAATGTTCGTCGTGATGATATATTTTTTTCGTCTAACGATTAACGGTTTGAGAGATATTAATATTTGAAAAAAAATGAAAATAGTTTTGGGGTTTAATCTTATCCATTGGATCAAGTAGAGATGGAGGGCGGGGATTAATCCCTTTGTATCCACGTAAACTTTGGTATCCAAATGAACTTAAATCATGCAAAATATATGAATGAATTGAGTTTTAAATATATTTTGTTTGGTATAATTTCATTAAGCATCATATAACATAAAAAAAAGTAATTTAAAATTTAAATTGAAAAAAAAGACTTAAAAAATCAAAACTGAACAAATAAATTGAGATAAAAGGAATAACATCTCGTATAGAATAAACTTTTGAAAAATAATTAACATATAAGTTTTCACTTTTTATTCTATAGTTTCCAAAGAGTATTATAAGTCAACAAAATCACCGCATGACACTGTGACAGTTTAGGTTATGCATCTATGAAAGTCATGAAGTTACCATCAAACACAATACAATCAAATAACCATTGAACCACAAGTAGTTCTTTTTGAGTCATTAACATCTCTACCTTCACAAACACAATACAAACGACAACAATGGCAAATACGGGCTATAGACACAACATAAGAGAGGTAAAATGTGGACGGGAATAATAATACCCTCACTGCCTTCAGAAAAAAAACCCTCAAGAAAATGATTCATGTAATTTAAGCTACATTAAAAATGAATCATAGTTTACCAACTTCCTTCAAGAATTATTTTCATTATTAAAAGATAACAATATGAAAATCACTCTAACTTAAGGAGTTAAAGACCAATGGTTAAAATTCACTTGTATGTTAAAACCGAGTGTTTAGGCCGGATGGAGTGGTGAGGTAAAACTCACCTAACACGTCAGCGCCACATCAGCTTTCTCTCTCCAAATAAAACTCACCTTACAACTCACTTTTCAACCGTAATAAGAACTCACCTTACCACTAAAACTCACATTTCATTAAAATACCCACTTTATATAAAATATACCCACTAAATATCCACACACACTCACAACCAATTAAAATACACTTAATAAAAAAGAAAGGGGCCCACAAATAAAACTCACCGTGAGGTGAGAAACTCACCAAAAGGTGGGTTTTTTCGGTGTTAACTCACCAAGCAAATCCAATGTGGCAAGGTGAGTTTGGAGGGTGGCATGGCAACTCGCGCGTGAGTTGGAAACTCACCTAGGTGAGTTTGCCAAACCCACCTCCCCACTCCGTCCAGCCTAATATCAATTTGACCATCACGATAAAATTACAAGGTCAGGTAAAATTGACCCTGTAAACTATTGAAACGGTCAATTCTTATTATCTGTTCGGCCTTTCAATATATCGACAACAAGTGGTGTCATACTCCTCACTCTTTTCTGTCTCTCTAATTTTGTCTTACAAACATTGATGCCAATTTATGCAGATCTATCAGGAGCAGCCAACCATTTACTATAATGATCCACTGAGTTTGGTTCACATCTTTCATGGTCAATATCGCTTCCATCAGCTTCTCATAGCTTTCTTAAGAGAAGCGGAGACTAAACGTATACCCAAAGAACCTAGAAAAGTTGTATTGTGAATACACTTCAGGCTTAACATCTGCACGGAACTCATTTTGGGAAAGGGGTATTTTTAGAGAAAATGACTTCTTTAAAACTGTGAACACATCCATGGACCATGGTTAAATGGATTCATCCTTCTTTCGTATTGGTATCGTAAGTGTCCATGAGCAGTCTAATTTAGAGGGGTGGCTAGATTAAAATATCATGTCCAAAACAGATTGTAGGAACAGGGTATCTTGGAGAAAATCACCTCATTCAAACTGTGAACACATCAATGGTTCAAGGATTCATCCTCATTTCATATCGGTATTGGAAGTTTTTATAAATAGTCAGCAAAAAAATGACAAGCTTAGGTAGATCAAAATATGATGTCCAATAAAACAGGTTGTATCGGAGTGGATGTTTGAATTTGTGTTTTTTGACTGGTTATCTGAGTATTTTTTTTTAGGTGTTCGTTTCTGCACAGTTTTGAGTGTTTGGCTAAAAAAATGTTGATATACTTATTTAGAGTAAATAATCACGTGGAAGAAGCAGGTTGGCGCCTACTTACTTTTTATGCAGATAAGTAGTTTAAAATAAGCGATGGAAAAGGACCCCTATGATTTCAGAAAACAAGAATGTCTCCTCTTTTTTGTTTGTTATATCAAAAATGTAATTTTTGGTCATTCTATCTATTAGTTTCTGCACTCAAACATATGATTGCTACAAACTTCAAACCAAAAGAGCACATTCAAACACAATAACGGGTGAGCAATGCTTATTTTGAATTGATGTGATACTGTGAGAGAGAAAAAAAGGGTACCTGGTTGGTGACGGCCAAATACAGATGAAATGCAAATAAGACCTACAAACCATTGAACTGTAAAACTGTATGTTATATAAGCATGTCACATACATGGGACTTCAATAAGGCTTCCCATTGACTGGAACTGTTTTCAACAATTAACTGAACCGTCACACACAAGTTCTAAACAACGAAGTAGCAGCAAGCAGACCAACAAATCAGTCAACTCTGTTATATTCCACTATAGCTATTGTTTGCTACCCAACCACCATGAAGAGAATTCAAGTCAATTACTTGTTTTAAAAGAAGCTTGTGACATACTATTAAGCATAGAATTACGCTTAAGATCAGATCACTAACCACAAATATAGATAACAACTTAGCATCTAAATGCTAAGTTTTTTACAACTGGAATTGTACGTTATACACGGTAATGAGCTTTGTAATCCTAAAACAACGCTTTTACCCGCCATACTCAAAGACCAACTACGATTACGAACGAACCGTTCAAAAAATATTTTTGTAACATGATAATCCACAAATAAGCACGGCATGTAATTATTTGTTGAGTTTGCTTTTTTTTTTCTCACCATTCCTTATACATTTGATCTTTGATTTGATTCAGTTCTCTTTAATCATATTTGTGTTTACTAATTAGTTGTTAGTGTTTGTTATACACTGTATAATCCTTTCATTATGGAAATCAAAGACAGCATCGAATTAGAAGAATGTATTGTTCATATCTCCAAATTCTGACTTGCAGAATCTCCTTTCATGTGCCTACCCATGCATTGTAATTTTTGTTGGTGTTTTTTATATATAATGCATAAAGCATAAATTTAATCAAGAGTTCAGAACTTCTTAATGCCAGTTATGCCACTTATTATGTCCATCTATAAAGTATACAAATGATCCACTTCAACAAGACGCTCTACAGGATACGATTTTGGGTTTCTCACACCCACCCCTTTCTTATAAATTTACTCGTATTCTTACGGGGCTGATAACTTAACTAAGGCACACGAGAACGTACACTCTAGTTATCATTAAACATCAGGTGGAGCAATTCCTCTTCTTTTTGAATAAGCGTGTTTTGGTTCTGTTTATAAGAGGTCCCGAGAACACTTGACATTAGAATAGGAATCAGATAAGCACAATAACATGGTAAGTTCAAAAGTTGCTTATTTTATATCAATCTATGTTTTTTTAATGGATATGGTAACAAGGGCGGAGGGGTGGTCAACTACTATATAGTACCTCGAACTAAGATGTTCAGCCTATACTTACGTGAAAATTTAGTGACCCAACAGAGCAGCATTGTATAAATGTGTAGACTGGCAACACAAAGCAGTGGATTGCTTGGCATAACAGGGCCATTTTCGCTCCCATCAAGTGCTGGTTTGCAGCTGCTACTTACAGAAGGTCAACTATACTAGTTGCTATATGTAGTCCGTGAGACAAGGCAGACTCTTAATGTGACTCTGCAGTTGGAAAATATATTTGGTGCGGTACAACTTAACTTATGCATAGCGAGAGTTTACTTATCCAAATAACTAAATACATCTTACTAATTAAAGACACACTTCACCGAACTTGTTACTTTTCAAATCAAACGAAATAATAAAATTAGACCTAATTCCATCATCCAATTCCTCATCATCATAAGCACGCCAATAAATAACCCCGTCTATAGAAACCTGAATCCACACCAAATCACACGATTTAAAAGGCGCATCTATATATACAGTTTCCCAAACACGTCTACTTAACGTAAAAACCTCAACCACCCACATAATACTAGGTTTTTTAACAACACTAATCTTAACAAGCTTAGGGTCATTAGTACGAGGACAAACCCCAAAACCAACAACTTGACGCTTATACAATGCCTTAATAACAGCCATCTCAGTTTGTTTTTCTTGAGTGTCGTTGCGATAACCGAAATAACATAACAACCCGTTAACGGAACCGAGAGTTAATGAGTGCGTTATCGATAATGGAGGTATACGTTGTTGTTTTGACATTATTTAAATGAGCTATTTCTATGTTTGCCCCAAAAGATTTTGGTGTATGCACCTTTTGCTTAAAAAATAGTGTGTTCCTCAAATGCCCCAGAGCGACCTAATTAAAAATTATTAAAAGTACAACCAAAAAATATTTTTTGTACTTTTTTTTACTTTAAAATTGTACTTTTTTGTACTTTTAATAATTTTTAATTACGTCGCTCTGGTTGAAACACACTATTTTTTGAGGAAAAGGTGCATACCCCCAAATCTTTTGGGGCAAACATAGAAATAGCTCTATTTAAATTGCACCGTACAAGTAGATGATGCTGGGGGTTTGTGTGATTGAGGTGGTAGTTTTTTATGAATTTCGAGCTATCGATACGAGACTTCCATTGTTTTGAAACGGATCGGAATTGAATTAGTGATTTGACAGGAAGCCTTTTCATGATTTCTGATTGGATTTCGAAAGGGATGTGGTCTGACATTTCGATTTTTCAGGGTTTCAAATTTGGGGATATTATTTGTGGAGAGTCACCAACAATGAGCAAAATCAAACCCCTCACATAAACAATTGAAATCCCAACTTATCAAGAACATACAAATTGGAACCCTAATAGTAATTAACAACATCAACAGTAAAAAGTCCAAAATTAAACCTCTACCCGTGAATCACCAGACATTCGATCTGAATCAAAGATGAATGAGGATAGTACTGTCTGTTGGGAATTGGATATAATGAAAGAGCTATGCTGCATCCACAAATACATCCACAAACAAACATCCACAAAATGAGGTGGTATGTTTTGATCGGAGAAGAGAGAGAAAGTATTTAAAAACCTACCAATAAAACATGCCACCTCATTTTGTGGATGTTTGTTTGTGGATGGGTTTGTGGATGCAGCATAGCTCATAATGAAAAAGGTAATGTAAAGTAACAAGGGTATATGTGTCTAAAATGGTCCCCAAAAAAACTATACTTTTTTAAAACCATCCCTCCTTGAAAGATATCTTAACCCCTCTGTTTTTTTAATTTATATCTATACTATTATATAAAGCATTTACAATGTGGGTTCTATTAAAAATTAAAATAAAAAGGTATAATTTTGACCATCTATTTTATTTTAGAAAATCACATCATAGAGTGACATGTGTCACTTCTTAATTAAAATATCACTTTTATTTTCAATTTGACATATCTTTTTATCTATTTATTTTTTTAATGATCTAATTTCACCGTGTTTTTTAAAATTTCGTGATCTTTAATTCAACATCCATTTTGATATATTTTATAAATTTTTAGCTTTTCATATTTTTAGTGGGTTTATTTTAAATTTTTTAACAGCTTTAATTTTAATTTGAATACAAACTTGATTCATAAAAGATATATACTTTTGGAAACAATGTTTGATGGGTAAGAGAGTATGTGAGTCTTTATACAAGCGAGAATGATGTTAATATGATGTTGCGGGAAAGCTACGAAAACCCAAACAAACGAATTCTCTAAGCGGGTAGGGAATTACGGAGCGAGTTGGTTTAGCAATTTTTATTGCCGCCGCCATGCGCAAGTATCCAACTAGTGATAACTTTCATTGTATTTAAATATCAAAACCAATGAAATTAGGCCAACCAAACAGCCCCTTAATATTTTTATTGTTTGGTCACTTCTCAACTTGGGGCTACCAAAGGTGAGTCAATTAGACATTCTTTTTTTATTTAGGGTCTGTTTGGTATAACCCTTTCGAATCAAAAGAATGATAGTATTTCTTGTAATAAATGTTTGGTATGCTACTTTGGATTAAAAAGTGGACCCAATTAATGAAAAATGAATGAATATGTAATAGGTGGGTTTTGCTGATAACCAACAGTAAATGAACCTCACTACTCTTTTGTCACTCACATCCAATTTAATAAAAGTTTTACATGGCTTCACTTTATTATATATAAATCTATAAAAATAATTTTTACAATTAAATATATTTTTTGTTTTTATATTATTTTCTTTCATATCAAATCCGAATCCCATTTCGATTCTAAACTTTTTTACGAACCAAACGGCACCTTAATGTTTTAAAAAAAATTAAGCAATCCAAATTATAAAGCGTAGTATACAATCCTTAAATGCAACTTTTCACCACAAAAGAATTAAGTAATCCAAGTTATAAAGCATAATGTGCAATCCTTAATTGCAACATTTCACCACAAAATTAACTATCTAACAAATACAAATATTAAAGCAAGATGTACAACATGTATTCCTCCATGCATATGTTACGATTCTTTATACATCAAGTTCTCAATACTCTTTCTAATAATTTAATCGTTAGACCCGGGCAACGCACGGGTATTGTACTAGTTCTATTGTTATATAAACAAAGTCTTTCGCTATAACATCATTTATTTACATAAGTATGTTGACTCTCACATATGCCATAGGGACGGAACCAGGGGGTTCCTGTGGGTTTTTGGAAACCCCATGATTTTTTTAGATGCACTGTTAATTTTTGTAAAAAACATCAATTTTTTCTAAAGTCATCTTAAATGCACCCGGTCCATCGAAATGTATTTCTAGTATTACGATTCAAAAAAATTGCGCACCTGATCATATTTGGTCATTATTTCGTCTCTAATGCCAAAACATGTGAGATTAACAAAAACTCTTTTTATTTCAATCACATACATCACAGGTTGTGCGGCAGCGCGTATTCCTTTTCGCTACCTCGGGCTTCCTGTTGGAAGTAACATGGGGCGTATTCAAAACTGGAATGAGATGATCTAAAGAGTAAAGCACAGGCTATCAAAATGGAAAGTAAATTTGCTTTTGATTGGAGGTAGAGATACTTTAATTAGTTGGTCTTGAGTAGTGTGAGTATTTATTACATGTCTCTTTTTAAAGTGCCTGAATTGGTGATAAAAGAGTTAGAGCGATATCGTTCTACATTCTTCTGGGGGGAGGTGTTAATGATTGGAAGATTTCGTGGGTTAAATGGGATTCCGTCATAAATAAGAGAGACAAGGGTCGGTTGGGTATAAGTAGTTTGAAAGCTTCCAATTTAGCTCTTTTATATAAATGGCGATGGAGATTCATGAATGATCATGACTCTAAAT
>BQNB010011703.1:22500-29195 GCA_026074375.1 Tanacetum coccineum | reverse complement strand
CTTCAAAAGCTAGTGGATGATAAATTATGTTAAATATATAACATAATTATTTTATAGTGTTTCGATCGATGAATGAACGATAATTGTGTCGGGTTTTAATAAAATCGAGTCTTATAATATTCGACCAAACGTTTTTTACACACCACACGCACTACCAACTCGCCCTTGGGACTTTTTCAGTTATGATTTGCAAAATCTATCTTTTATACACATTTTAGGCCTTTTTAGCTTATTAGCCGTTTTTGGCTTATTTCTCTGCTTATTTGATAAGTTGTTTTCACAAGCTTATTTTTATTTGATTCTACATTGTTCAAGCCACTTTTGCAAATTTTTTTCAGATTTTTTTTAAATCGTCTAGTATTTTTAAACATTTAATTTCGTTAAAATCATTTTTAATTCATAAAAAATTATAAAAAAGTCAAAAAAATATAATTCTTTTTTTAGAAAATTTTCTTTTAACATTTAGGACCTAGGAAAATTAGATTTACTTTCGTAGGGTTAAAATTGCAAAATTTTGTTTTTTAAAGAACGGGATTGAATCCCGTTCATGTTTTTAGTGTTTTTAAGCTTAAATCTCTCCCGTTTTTTGTCTTGTTTTCTTTGTCCTAGCTTTTTAGTTAATTAAGACTTATAAAAACCAAAAAGATCATCTTAAGACTTAATTTTGATAATTTAGGGTTTTTAGGTCCCTTTTAGGATTCTCGTATTGCATTTTTAGTTAAAATTTGTCTCCCCTTAAGTGTTTTTATGTGTTTTCTTTAATTTCCCGTAGTTTTAGTAAACCAATCTAAATCTTGGTCCATTCAAGCATCGATTCTCAAGACGAGTCTTGACTTTCAATTACATTCCTCGTTGGGGAAACGACCCGGGAATTCAGCTTCCCGGTTTATTATAATTGAGAGATTTTTGATTCTTACCCTATATTTATATTTATATATTTATATTTATATATTTATTTATATTTATATATATTTTAAAGGGTTGATCAAGAGCTAATCAATTTTTGGCGCCATTGCCGGGGAGGATTGCTTACGATTGTTGAAGCCGTTTGACAATTTGTTTTTGAAGATCCTTCCGTGTGAAGTTATTTTGTTTATTTTCTTATAAAACAAAATACAAAAGTTTTTCTCTTTTATTAGTATATATATAATATAATATAAAAAAATCAAAAAGATAAAAAAAATTTCATAAAAAGAAATAAAAATCACAAGTTGGTAAAAGAACACCATCAATATAATACTTTCAATTGAAGTATTATCATTAATAAGTTCCCGAACCAAAGATCAAAAACTTACCTTTTGTGTCTCTCACGAGGTACGGCTCACCTTTGAAAGATAAACAAACTATAAGAGGGGTATAAGGCGGGTTGTTCCTAGGAACTACGACCCTAAAGGAGAAAGGTTTTTAATAGCTTCGCGCTTTCCTACTCCTCCGCTCCTTTGTGCGTTTTTCTCTTCGAAGAGTTACCGAGAAGCGAGTTGATTATTAGGTTTAAGTGTCTTATCTCATTGTCCGTTATTAAAATTTATTGTGAATACATTGTTGAAAAACCAAAAAAAATTAAAAAAAAAGAAAAAAAATTAGTATAAATTTTCTTTTTACATTTTAGTGCATGCGCACTCGTTCTCAATCCCGTAATCTTAACCGTCAACAACAACAAGTCCCACCGACTTTTGTTGAACCATTTAATCTTGTGGAACCAATTGAAAATCAAGCTCCTCCCGTAGTTACGATGGACGATAATCGTACTATGGCTCAATTGCTCGAAGCACCCACCGAGGGTTACGAGGATGCCATCGTTGTTCCCGAGATCACCGCGGACAACTTTGAGCTTAAGCACGGTTTGCTTACCCTCGTTCAAAACAAACAATTTTTCGGACATGACAAAGAAGACCCTCATGCTCACATCCGTTATTTCAACAAGATCACTTCTACGATGAAGTTCCCGAACGTCCCGAGTACGTCGGTAAAGCTTATGCTTTTCCCATTTTCCCTCGAGGGTGCCGCCCGGATTTGGCTTGAAAAAGAACCCCCTCGATCGATTCTTACATGGGATGATCTTGTTTCGAAATTCATCAACAAATTCTTCCCTCCTTCCAAAACAACAAATCTTCGAAATGAAATCACGAGATTTCAACAACGATTTGATGAAACTTTTTACGAGGCATGGGACCGATTCAATGATCTTCTTCGGGCATGCCCACATCATGGATTTTCAGAATTACATCAACTCGATACATTCTATAATGCTTTGAACTCTAATGATCAAGATTCGTTGAATTCCGCCGCGGGTGGTAACTTTTTGGATAAAATGCCCCGTGATTGCCTAAGAATCATCGAGAGCAAATCCAAAGTTCGTAATTCACGTAACAAACCGGTTGTTTCCAAAGTGAGTTCGAGCTCTTCCACCCCCGGTATCTCTCCGATGTTGCCGACTAAAGATATGGTGAAAGCTTACTTCTAGATACGAAAAACCAAACCCAACTCCCGCTCCGAGAAAGTGGTCGAGAATAAAGTTATGTTTTACTGGCGTGTGCTTATTCTTATCGAAATTGTCCCGCCACCGATGGCAACGTTTATCGTGACAATATTCAAGAATATGTTTCCCAAGCCACCGCAGCTAATTTCAATCAAGGAAATACCGGTTACCGAGCCCCGATTGCTAATCAAATTCGACCTCCCGGTTTTCCTCCCATTCAAAACGAAGGAAATAACCAAAACCGTTACAACCATAACCGGGGGACTAACTACAACCAAGGCCAAATTTATCGACCCCCAATTAATCAACCCCTTATCACCAAGCTCCACCTTACCAAGCTCATCCTACGCAAACACAAGGTGTGTCGAAGGATGATTTTCAAAACTACGTCAAAGATAATGATGCAGTTATGAGAAATATGCAAAACCAAAAACAAAACTTGTAAAATCAAATGACCAATTTAATGGACATGCTTTCCAAATTCATGAATTCCAAAACCGCTTCTACTTCAGGTTCAGGGACACTCCCTAGTAATACCATTACTAACCCGAAGGTAGACTTAAAGGGTATTACCACCCGAAGCGGTGTTGGCTTATCAATGTAACCTACATGCCCTACTACTTCTTCCTTTCTCTTCCCTACAGTATGTAAGAACGTGAAACCGAGGGTGACAAAGGACCCGGTGTCTCCTACTAAGTAACGGAAGCACCAAGACGTCCCAGATCCTCCGGTTATCCAAATTCAACCTCAAGTACTAAATTCTGAGCCAGTTTTTTCTCCTGTTAGTGCTCCGATGCCTAACCCGAAACCATCAATTCCATATCCTTCGAGACGTAATAATGAAAGACGTCGTGAAAAAGCTAACAACCAAATTGATAAATTCTATGAAATCTTTAAAGATTTAAGTTTCAAAATTAGCTTAACGGATGCTTTGATTCTTATGCCAAAATATGCCTCAACTCTTAAAGCCTTAATTGGAAACAAAGAAAAAATAAGTGAAATGGCTAGAACTCCGTTGAATGGGTATTGCTCGGCGGTTATCCTTAACAAGTTACCCGAAAAACTTAGAGACCCCGGCAAATTTTTCATACCATGTGATTTTCCCGGAATGGATGAGTGCTTAGCCTTGGCCGATCTTGGCGCTAGCATAAATCTCATGCCATTATCCGTGTGGAAAAATCTTTCTCTTCCTGAGCTCACTCCTACTTGTATGACTCTTGAACTTGTGGACCGTTCGATTTCCCAACCAATAGGTATCGCCGAAGATGTCTACCTAAAATTAGGAAAGTTCAAATTCCCGGCCGACTTTGTAGTCGTAGACTTTGATGCCGATCCTCGAGTTCCCCTAATTCTCAGGAGATCCTTTTTGAAGACCGAATGTGCTTTAATTAATGTGTACGAAATCGAATTAACTCTTCGTGTTGGAAAAGAAACCGTAACATTCAATCTCGATCAAACTTCGAGATACTCCTCTAATTACGATGATATGACGGTAAACCGAATTGACGTCATTGAAATGGCTTGTGAGGAGTATTCTCAAGAAGTTCTCGGTTTCTCTGATGTGATCGCGAGTGGCAATCCCACTCCTTATTATGACCCGATAGTTTCTACCTCTTCTCTGACTCTTACTCCCTTCGGGGATAGTGATTTTCTTCTTGAGGAAGTCGATGCTTTCCTCGCTCTCAAAGATGATCCAACTTCACCAGAAGTTGATGAATCTTATTATGACCCGGAGGGGGATATTCTTCTTCTTGAATCATTTCTTAATGATGATCCATCATTACCCCCTCTCACTCAAGGAAACTATTTGCCTGAAATTCAAAAAGAACTAAAAGTTTGTGAAGCTAAAACTAATAAATCTTCAATTGATGAACATCCCGAAGTCGAACTTAATGACTTACCTCCTCATCTCGAATACGCATTTTTGGAAGGTGACAACAAGTTGCCCGTCATAATTGCTAAAGACTTGAGTGTCGAGGAAAAAGCCGCTCTCATAAAGGTTTTAAAGTCACACAAGCGAGCCATCGCTTGGAAACTCTCCGACATCAAGGGTATTAACCCAGAATTTTGTACTCACGAGATTCTAATGGAAGAGGACTACAAACCGGCGGTTCAACACCAAAGACGAGTGAATCCGAAGATCCACGATGTCATCAAAAAGGAGGTTGAAAAACTTCTTGACGCCGGATTAATTTACCCGATATCGGATAGTCCTTGGGTAAGCCCCGTACATTGCGTACCGAAAAAAGGTGGCTTTACCGTTGTAGAAAATGATGAAAATGAGTTAATCCTGACTCGATTGGTTACTAGTTGGTGTGTATGCATTGACTATCGAAAGTTAAATGAAGCCACCCGTAAAGACCACTTTACACTACCGTTTATGGATCAAATGCTTGAGAGATTAGCGGGAAACGAGTACTATTGTTTTCTCGATGGTTTCTCAGGTTACTTTCAAATTCCCATCGACCCTCATGATCAAGAAAAGACAACATTCACGTGTCCTTACGGAATGTTCGCCTATCGCCGCATGCCTTTTGGCTTATGCAATGCACCGGATACGTTCCAAAGGTGTATGATGGCTATCTTTCATGATATGATCAAAAAAATGATGGAAGTCTTCATGGACGACTTTTCGGTCTTTGGGAATTCATTCGAAAATTGCCTCTCTCGTGTAGACAAGATGCTTCAAAGGTGTGAAGACACCAATCTTTGTCTAAATTGGGAAAAGAGTCATTTTATGGTTAAGGAAGGCATTGTCCTTGGCCATAAGATTTCCAAAAAAGGGATTGAGGTTGATAAAGCCAAAATCGATGTGATTGCTAAGTTACCTCATCCCACTACCGTTAAGGGTGTTCGACGTTTTCTCGGTCATGCCGGTTTCTACCGACGGTTCATTAAGGATTTTTCCAAAATTTCCCGACCGATGACTCATCTTCTTGAGAAGAATACTCCGTTCATCTTCTCCAATGAATGTATTCAAGCTTTTGAAACGTTAAAGAAAAAACTTACCGAAGCTCCAATCTTGATTGCCCCAGACTGGGACCTACCCTTTGAGCTTATGTGCGATGCAAGCGACTTTGCCATAGGTGCAGTCTTGGGGCAACGTCATGAAAAACACTTTAGGCCTATACACTATGCTAGAAAAACAATAAATGAGGCGAAATCGCATTACACCACGATGGAGAAAGAAATGTTAGCTGTGGTGTATGCCTTTGAAAACTTCTTATCTTACCTCATCTTGAACAAAAGCATAGTGTATACAGATCACTCCACCCTAAAATATCTCTTTGCTAAAAAAGATTCCAAGGCGAGATTGCTCCGGTGGGTTCTCCTCCTTCAAGAGTTTGATTTCAACGTAATTGACACAAAAGGAGTCGAGAACCTCGCGACAGATCATCTTTCCCAATTAGAAAATCCTTATGAAAATGTGCTCGAACCAAAGGAAGTAAATGAAAAGTTTCCTCTCGAGACACTCCATATGGTGACTTTTCGTGGTGACTCAAGTACCTCGAGGTTGCCAATTATGCAAATTACCACGCGGGGAAATTCCATTTGTAAAGGATGTCGTCCTAGCAGAAAAAACAAGTTTTTTCAAGGATTTTAAACATTACTTTTGTATGAACCCTTCCTATTCAAAATTTATGCGGATCAAGTGATCCGGCGGTGTGTGCATGGCAAAGAAGCTCTCGACATCCTCGAAGCTTGCCACAATGGACCCACCGGGGGACATCATGGTGCAAATCTCACCGCCAAAAAGGTCTTTGATGCCGGTTTCTTTTGGCCTACTATTTACAAAGATGCACACGAGTTGGTTAAAAATTGTGACTCGTGCCAACGTCAGGGAAAAATTTCACAAAGGGATGAGATGCCTCAAAATTCCATCCAAGTTTGTGAAATATTTGACGTTTGGGGCATTGATTTCATGGGGCCATTCCCGTCTTCACGAGGGAACAAATATATACTCGTGGCGGTCGACTACTTGTCAAAATGGGTTGAAGCGAAAGCGCTCCCCACCAACGACGCCCGAGTTGTTTGCAAATTTCTTAAATCTCTCTTCGCCCAATTCGGTGCCCCTCGTGCTATCATAAGTGATCGCGGAACCTATTTTTGCAATGACCAGTTTGCAAAGGTCATGCTTAAATACGGAGTCACTCATCGTCTCTCCACCGCGTATCACCCACAAACAAGTGGGCAAGTTGAGGTATCCAATCGTGGC
>BQNB010011703.1:0-17500 GCA_026074375.1 Tanacetum coccineum | reverse complement strand
CAAAGTCAAAGCCAAAGCCGGAGAACAAAGAAATACTTAATGGGCCACCCGTACCCATCTAATGGGCCTAGGCAGCCCATTAAGTCACTTACTATAAGCCTTGTAAACCAAATGGGCCCAAATTTCCCTTTACCCCTTTATAATAAACTCGGCCCAAATTCAAAGGAAAAGCCCAAGTACCCTTTAACAACCGTTAAGTCCCTATCCCTTAAACCTTTTAACGCTGTTAGGCCTCAAGGACTATTCATGCAATAACACAAATCACCTTGAGGGGCCAGTTCTGCCAATCCCCAAAAACCTTTATCACACCTCAAGGACTATTCATGAAATACTGATATACACCATTAGGGGCCAAATGTGTCAACTCTTAAAACCTTTACCCAGTTAAACCCTTTAACCAAATTTCCCGCCAATGAATAACTGTATATCTCCCACACATATCGTATGTTTCCTTTCTTGCAACAAACAAACAAAACACCTTCACCACACTACAAACTCCATTAATTAACCCTAACCCACTACAAAAACAGCCAAAAGACACCTTGGCAATCCTCTCTAACCCTATTCGACTATGGAACATGACAAGAAATGAAGGGATAACATCATAAGGCTTGGGGACTACTTAAAATGGACGGCTATGATCAAATCAAGCTTCTCCTCACACAACAAACACACCCTGTTTCTGTCTCAGCAAAGAAACACAAGGGGAAGAAGACAAGATTAAAGAAGTCAAAGATACTTAGTCGTTTAGTATAAGTAGGACTCATTTGTAAGCCTAAGGGCAAGTAGTTTTTTTTAGTTTAACCTAGTCTTAGTTTTAAGTCATTTTTAAGTTATTTAAATTCCATGTCTTGTAAACAGTTTTTAGTATTATTGAAAATTCCAAGTTTTTTTAGTTAAGTTTTGAGTTCTACTTTTTCTTATTGTTAAAAGCTCCTCATAAGTTGTTTTAAGCTCTATTTAATCTTATAAGTTAGCTGTTTTAAGAAAAGTATAAAAAAACTTAAGAAAATTTTATAAAAATCTCAAAAAGAAATCACCCCTAAATTACCACAGCTTTTGGATGATAAGCTAATCTTGGAAGAGCTTATAGACCTCACTAGCTTGTCTTTTGACAAGCTAGAGCTTATAGAATCTTATATTTACCCTGTTTTGAGCAAGGGCTTGGTAAGTTTTCTTATTTTTCCATTTTTTTACTTTTTACTTCAGCAATGCTTATCTTGTGCTTATTTATGATTTTTTGTGCTTATTTATGTTTCTTTATGCTTATGTGTGCATTTTATTGCTTAGTTGTTATTTAGTTTGAGCTTGTGCTAAAAACTGTCTTGCATAGCCTTTAAAACAACTTATTTCCACTTTGCTTATTTAGTACTTTTCAGTGCTTATTTTTCTGATGAGATTTGCTTATTTATGCCTTTTATGTTTATGTGTTCATCTGTTTTTAAAAACCACGCCTTAAATCACCTTTAATCAGTTTTAAAAAAGGACCTTTAAAACTTAAAGGGGTGTTTGGTTTAGTAGGGTAAAGTAGGTCATTTGTGCTCAAAAACCTTTGGGTCACTTTGATTACTTGTACAAACTCTTTTTAAGCTGTGGTGAATCAGTTTTCTAAGATTAGGTCTCAAAGTTTGTTTACAAGTTTTTATAAATTGCTCTTTTTGATACTGTGGTGACAACAGTATCTCAAGGGCTTATTTGATTTGATTTGTAAAACATTCTTTTGAAATTTGTTTTTAGTCTCTTTTTAAGTCTAAATGCAGTAGGTTGTTTTTCATTAAGTTTCCTTTTGTTGTTTTAAAATCTGTCTAAGTTTTCTTAAAAGTCTTTTAGTACAAAACTGTCTTTCAAATCTAAATATCATATAGCATAAATTGTTTTTAGACCTCAAAATTTTGGCACAAGCTTCATTAAGAGCCATTTCTAATCGTGGTTTTAAAACTTGTTTTTGGCCTTATTAGCTTTTATCTAGCTTATTTTGAGGACTGCTTATTGTCTTTTAAAACTGACAAATCTAAGTCAGTATGTGCTAGTGCAAGTAGTCTCTTTCCCTTAGCTTTTTCTTTCCTTATTTGAGCTTAAAACCTGGTTTTCTTTGTTTGCCTAGAAAGCTAATAAGCCAAACTATAAGCTCTTGTAAGCTGTTAGCTCTAAGGATGCCTTTTTAGTGCTTAAAAATAAGCTTTAATTTTGTCCCTTAGGCTGCCCTGCATCAGGTTTTAGACCAAGTGCTTATTTGCTCTTTTTGGCTTATTGGCCTTATTCCTTGGCTTATTATTATTTGTAGTAGCTTATTAGGTGTTAGGTTCTATCTGCCTTAGCTTAGTTTTCATTTCCTTTAGCTTATTTTTCCTTAGTAAACTTAACATTTAGCTAGGCTTAGGTAGTTGAAAAAAGTAGAAACTGTCTTTTTAGTTGCTTATTTTTGTGCTTATCTGTTAGATTTCCTAAGTTTATTTTTGTGCTTTCTGCTTATTAGGTTAGGTAGCCCTTATGTCTTTGCTTATTTAGGTTTCTTATTGGTTTATTTGTCTATAGAAGTAGCTTAACAATTTAGTTTTTTTAGACATAGTGTTAAAAAGTCATTCTCCTCTTTTTGATTGCTTAATTTTCTGCTTATTTTAAGTTTTTGTAAAAAAGTATCTTTTTTAAATTAGCTTATTTTTACCTATTTTATAATTTGAAAAAAAGAAAAAAAAATTTGTTTACTAAAAAGAAGAGGTCCAGGCTCGAACCCTGGACCTCCCCCTTTCATACCAACGTCCCACACTCCGACACACTTAACCAGTAGCGCCAGTAGGGCCATCTGGTTAAGTCTTGCACTATTTAATTTATAAGCCCTTTTTAGCTTTAAGCCCTTCAGCCCTTTACAACTTATTTACGACTTATTTATAAGCTGTTTGATCGAGTTTGCATTTTTCCTAGGTTTTTCATAGCATAAACTATTTTCCTGCATTTTTTCATAATTTTCCAAAATCGTTTACTATTTTTAATAATTAATCTTTGTTAAAACAGTTTTTAATTCATAATAAAAAATTTAAAAGTAAAAAAATTAAAATTCTTTTTTTTTAAATTTTCTTTTATCATATTGCACCTAAGAAAAATAGATTTGCTCTTGTAGGGTTGTTTTTGCAAAATTTCATTTTTTAAAGAACGGGATTCGTTCCCGTTCACGTTTTTTGTGTTTTGAAGCTCAAATCAACTCCGTTTTCGTTCTAGTTTTCTTCAATCTTACTTTTTAGTTAATTAGAGTCTATTAAAAGTGAAAAAATCATTTTAGGTTAATATTTTTTTTAAGTGTCGTTTTCACATTCCGTTTACATTTTTAGTATAATTTCGTGTGCCTATTTTCATTTTAGAGTAGATTGCATTAAATTCTTCGTAGATTTAGAAATCCAATCCAAATCTCTTCCATTCAATCATTAAATGTCAATCCGACTCTCGACTTTCGAATTCACTCTTCGTTGGGGATAAACGACCCGAGAATATTCTATACTACTTCCGGTTTCATTGATTTTGTGGATTTTGATCCTTATTATATATTTATAAGTATTATATATTTATATATATATTTATTTTTATTTATATATATAAAGGGTTGAATTTAACACTAATCAGTTTTCCTCAGCACATTTGCTTTGAGAGAATACTAATTCGGTTCGTTCAAACTAGCGGATGAGGCCAACTGCTCCTTCCGTACCATTGAAGTAGAAAGGTTGACAACTTATGAATTCTTTGTAGTTTCCCGTTTTTGCTATAAGAGTTCCAGTAGGACTGGTGTTCCTGTTAGGATTTGTTGGGAATTATATTTGAGTTGATAAGGCAAAACAAGAATGAAACAAGATGGAAACAAGAAGGACCAAAGTTGTTATTATGGGATTCTACAAGATGTAGGAGATAATGAAGATTTGGTCAAAAAGAAGAACAGGATGAATATTAAATTGATAAATAAAGATGAATAATTAATTGAATCTCTCATTAATAACTTTTATTAAGTTTTCATGTAAGCCTTTGACTCCTTATGCTATAAAAGGAGGTCTAGGCATATTATTTTAGGCATCTAGAAAAGTGTATGTTCATCATATGAGAGTCGACTAGATACAAAAGTGTATGTGTACACGTTTGTATAATTAGTGTAGACATCTAGAGTTTAGCCTCAAGGTCTTGATCCTTTACTATTATAGATTAACCGTTCTAATCTGATCAAAATAGTTAAATTTCGGGCTGTGTTGATTAATAAAGAAAAACCTTGAAGTAACTTTGATTTGTGTTTATTATTTCGATTAGTGATTAAGAAAATATTTTTCTTAAACCTTACATTTCTACAAAAGTATTTTTATAAAAATATAAAAACAAAATATCTATTTATAAAAAAAAATGTATTATTAAAATAATAAATTTAAAATCAGATTTTTCCCTCCAAAATGGAAGGTTCTAAAACAGATAACACATTCTCCACAAAAAGACAAAAAGAGAAGCGTAGTCTACGGTGGCCCCCTTATAGGCCTGGCGGCCCCCTAATATATTTGGGACCATCGGGACCGCCGCCAGCACAACGACTCTTTTTGTATCCTATTAAAGGGTTCCCATCTTGAAAAACAGAACCTCTTGCCACGAATTTTCTCAGATCTACTTTTCTCTCTTCTTTCTTTCTTTCTAAAACACATATCTTAATCACTAACATACCTTGATCTTGTTTCAAGTGATTAATTCTTTCTTCCTCCCTTCTTCTTCTAATCAAGTGCAAGAGAAGAACAATCGTATTCTTCTACATACGAATTGTTATTAAGTGATCTCCTTCTTCCTCCTCAAGATCACAAGTCTTTATTATATTAACTTTGTGTTGTTGTGTAAATTGGATTGTGTGTAGATCCAATTGTGTAAATTGTGTATTTGTGATTTGGATTGTGTGTCAATCCAAGAGTATATATCTTGTGAGTGTGTAAAGACTTAGTGAAGTCTTAGATTGGTTCTAGCTAAGATTAGGACTCGACATCTAGCTTAGTGTCGGAAAAGAAAGTAAGCGACGTGTAAACGGTTTTCTTCGCCTAAAGGGAGCTTGTTGACATAGTGAAATCTCAAGTGGAGTACTCGGGGAGTGGAGTAGGAACGAAGAGGTGCTTCGTAGCCGAACCACTATAAATCTTGGTGTCTTGGTTTGATCGTTTCTTTCTCTATCTCTCTATATTGTTATTGTTTACTTAGTTCATTACATTAGATAGTTTATTTGTGCTTATATTGTAATTGTTTGACATTACAATCGAAATCAAAGCATTTATAAGCAAAGTTTTAAAAACGGTCAAATTAACTGGGTAAACCTATCCAACCCCCTTCCTAGTTTCTTTACAATTGGTATTCAGGAGCCCAAGATCTCTCAAGATTTTTTAAAAATATTATGGTTATTTTAAGCTTGGATCGATCTATGGATTTCCGACAATGTTAGTTTAGGGAAAATCTATGCAAAAGCCACCACTTTTTGAAAAGTGTTAGTTTTATTTATTTGGAAGAAAAATAGATTTGAGTCATATGCTTAAATAAAAAGATCTGATCTTTGGCATGTTATTCCACATGGTGATTTTCACCTTATTTATTTAAAATCGGAAAACCCAAACTCGATGAGGTTGTCCTTTTTGAAAAAAACTGATGATCTTAAAAGAAGGCTTGCGAAAAATAATAAAGCCAAAATGGTTATTTACAAATGCTTTGCCTAGAATAGATATGAACGAATTTTCATGTGTAATATGGCAAAAAAAAAATTGGAAAACTTTGTTAATCACCCATCAAGGTAATAGCCAAGTCAAAGATAATAAGATCGACCTTTTGGTTCAACAATATGAACAATTTGTCATTTCTGAAGACGAATCTATAGATAGTGATTTTGCTAGATTTAATACTATTATTAATAGTCTTTAAAGCTCTCTTGATAAAGTTATTTAGTAAGAACTACGTAAGGACTTTTTCTTAGGTCTACCTCTTAATAGAGAGCAAAGGTCACCGGCGATTGAAGAGTCAAAGTACTTAAATCCTATCTATTATGGCTCATTGAAACCTAAAAGTCCATGAGATGGATCATCAAGGGAAAAGATTCTAAAAATATTCAAGCAAAAAGTTGAAAGGAAATCTCTTGCTTTAAAGGCTAAGAAAGAATCTAGTGATGAAGAGTGCTTAACTTCCGGGAGTGAAGACGATGAGTACGTTCATGGCGGTAGAGCTTCAAGAAGTTCACTTTTACGAGAAGAGGTAGATTCGTGAGACAACCTTGGAACGACAAAAGACCTTTCAAAGATACACCACTAAGACGACAAAAAAATGGCAAAAGTGCAGAGGAATTGTTTAGCATGCGGGATTACAATCATTCTGATTGTGAGAATGTCCAAAGCCACCGCGAGACAATAACCAAAGAGCATTTGTCGTTGGAGGTTTCTTGGAGAACAATAACGGTAAGAAGGATGATGAAAAGGATCCAGACGAGACATGGTCCTTGTAGCTCAAGCCACAAATGAGGTATGTTTCTGAATCTTCTTACTTTAGGATGAAAACTGTCAATTGATGATTTGCCTTAGACAATGAATAGGATAAATTATGCAAAATGAGTTTAAAGATATCACTAGAACAAAGGTTAAAAGCTATTAGATATAGTCTAGTAAAGGTTAAAGATTTAAAAGATAAATTGTCCACAGTCAAGAAAAACAAGGGAGTTGATATTGATTGTGCAAAGTGTCACACACTTAAAATTGAAAATGAAAAGCTCAAAGAAGAATCTACTGGATTAAACAAATTTGAAAAGAGTACACATTGCTTGAATGAAATGTTAAATAATAAATACCGTCCGGTGATAAATTAGGTTTAGGGTTTAATTCATTTGAAGCATCATCTAGTGGATCTAAGGAAATAAATTTTGTAAAATCTCAGAAAAAGACGTCTTCTGATGGAGGTCCCATAAATATGGGCGGCCCCTTTTGTAATGCCCCGACCTAAAGGGTAGAAGTATTACAAATATGGTGTGACATCAAAGTCATACATAATCATAACACAAGATAAAACAGCGGATTATAGTCTCAAAATAAATAACCAAAGGAAAATAAGTCAACATGAACTTAAGGTTCATAAGTTCTTAAAGGACAGACATATCCAATACGAAAATAACCGAAATAACGAAGGTCTCGGAAAAGTAAACAAATCATATATCATACTTATGATCTCTAGTGTTTAAGTCCCTACACTCAGCACTCATATCCCAAAAGCAACCCCAGCTCCTAGCTTAGATTACCTGCGCAGGGAGGAAAAGGAAAAGAAAGTCGGCTGAGTTACAAAGCCCAGTGAACAGATATATATATCGAACGCAAAAGATAATAGGAAATCAAAGGATACGATTATAAGGTTGCAAACGGATCTTCACAAGACATGTTCATAAAGGAATCAAAATATAAGGTAAGACAAATCAGAAGTCAATTCATGGTGTAAGGTAAGATGAATCTGAAAATCAAATCAGTCCAATTACCAAGCCCAACAAATCATATATAGTAACACATGGAGTGCGAGCTCCTTCCAAAATGTGGTGAAAGACGGGTTGGAATGCACCCAAACATCAGTTCACCAAATATAATATATCATAATGTCATAATCCATCGATACAAAACAAATTAGGATGCATCCTACGCCCCTTATAACAAATAATAATCTTCATTTATATTAATGCGGCATATAATATCAAATGGGGGACGGTGTTAGTTGTGAGAAATCACTCACCCACACGAGTATAGTATGAGGGGGGGGGGGGGGGGGGGGGGGGGGGGGGGGGGGGGGGGGGTGAGGTCATGCCAAAGGTGCATCAATGATCACGGCCATGTTACTTTCATTGGCTAGGAAACAAAATAGTGGCTCGGGTTTCTCAAACTGAAGGGTTCAAAGCAAAGTTATATCAAAGTTCATCCATTCAAAGGGATCTAGCAAGTTCAATGCCAAAGGTTCAAAATATCAAAGGGTAGCTAGCAGGGTTCAAATTGAACATAAAAAAAGATCATATAAGTGAAACCAAGATAAAAGGCTTAGGCAAATGTAGCAATTCACATTAAGTAATCAAAGATTCAAAGAGAAATATGTCAGAGAAACCTTAAACGGATAAGGTCAGAATATCTGTACCTTTATTCCGAGCAAAGAAATAATCAAAGAAATACCAAGGAATATCAAAATCACTCCCTCTTGACCGAACCTAAGAAAGATGCTTCCGAATAAAACATTCATTTAAGTTATACTTTCTATTTTTAGTAACTTTCCATTTTTAGTAACTTTCTATTTTTAGAAACTTTCCATTTTTAGTAACTTTCCAAAATTAGTAACTTTCTATTTTTAGTAAGTTTCCAAAATTAGTAATATTCATCATTTGAGATTCTATTAAGTATTTTAAATAGCTTAGGGACTTAACATGTCAACCTTTTAAGTTTAGGGTTAAATATGACAACATTCCATTATTTTTAGGTCGTTTTTTTTTTTTTTGTAATATACAAAATCAACAATTTTCAAGGTTAAAAGTGTAAATATCAAAGTTTCACATTTTATTCAGATTATACCTTCCATTTTCTATATTTACAAGTCAAACCCTTAATTTACACAATTTACATAATTAGCCCTTTTTGTTTATTAATTATTTAAACAATATCTTTAATTATTCCATAATTACATATAACAAAGTCCTTTTATAGATTCAAATATGACAATTTCATATTGTTTACATTAAATATAACACACCTTCCACTTTTCAGAATTTTACAATTTCGTCCCTCATTAGTAATAATTAATTCTAATTACTTATTATATGTAATTAACCATTTTAAACCAAAATAATATCAATATGACATTTTATACCCCCCAACTTATTTTATATAGATTATAATAAGTATAATAACATGTTTAAAATAGACCTCATAGTTTCAGAATTTACAAATCACCCCCCTTATACTTTAAAAATCAAATCGGCTAACTAATAAATCCACAAAACCCTAATTTGATTTTTCCCAACCACAAACACAATTATTACCCAATCATTAGCATTAAATGAACCTGGAAAAATTAACAAAACCCTAACCCTAATTTGTTTAAACCTTTTTCTTTCCTTTTCCCTTTATTTCGCAATTCGGCAAACAAAGATAATCCCCAATTAAATTTTCGAATCTCTTCTAAATTTTTCCAACAATTTTCAAGTGTACAATTTTTATTTTGCCGATTTCACAATTAATTCGAAATTAGGGTTTCTAATTTGTTTTAATTAATACAATCAATATAACATGCATGTGTGTTATTTTTCTACTTATATTATGGGATTAGAATGATGAAAATGAGATTTTACAAAAAATACTTGATGATCTTGTTGATTGATGAATTTATAGAATTAGGGTTGTGTTTATCTCGCGCCAACCAAACGATTTACCACGATCGAACCAAGCAATCCACGATCTTCCCACTATTTTTCCCATCTTATTTGATCTCCAAAACACCTTAGAAAAATGGTCCTTGCCCTTGAAAAATTTTGTGCCGCCTCTTTTTAGTTTTTAGGGTTTTCGGTGGTGTTTTGTATTAGGATTTAACAAAATAAAATCATAAAAGAAATATTAGGTATTGGCGAAAATTTGGCTTTCAAAATTATAAAATCTGATTTTTATTCCTTGCCAATATATTTTGTATGTTATCATTAATTTATTTTATATTAATTGTAAAGTATAAATAAATAAATGTAATTAATTTCGGCATAAAGTATTTATACTTAAATATTTATATATTTTTCTTACAAAAATATTGATATTTTAATCTTACATAATTTTTCATAAATTGTCATTATGTTGTCATTTTTATAATTTTCTAGAAATTTAAAATGAACTGTTTCATGCTTTTATGTACTTTTCTTGCATTAGGGGTATTTTGGTAATTTTACACTTGTTGAGATTTTTAGGTTTTACAACTTCTTCCCCTCTAAAAAAAAATTTTCGTCCTCGAAAATTGAAATGAACCGGAATGAAAACGAAATGAGAACGAAACGAAAACATACCGAACTAGACAAAGAAATGAGGATAACTAGGGCTCGCATTAGACTCTTCGGTTTCTCCCAGGGTAGCCTCTCGCCTGGGTGATTTTCCAAAGAATCTTCACAAAAGGATAATTTGTTTCTCATGACTCTCTCTTGCTCGATCCTGAATGGTTCGGTTTTCTCGGACAAAGACATATCAGGCTGAATCTGATCAAAAGGATAAGATGCGACATGCAATAGATGATAATGGTATCCCCTCAAAAGAGATACATGAAAGACATCGTGAACGTGCGATAACTGCGGAGGAAGCGCCAGACGATACGAAACCTCTCCAATACGTTCCAAAATCTCAAACGGACCGATGAATCGAGGACTGAGCTTGCCCTTGATCCCAAAACGTTTAACTCCTCTGAATGGCGAAACCTTTAGAAATACACGATCTCCAACTTGAAACTCTAAGTCACGTCGATGCTTATCAGCATAACTCTTCTGTCGCGATCTAGCCTCTTTCAATTTCTCCTTAGCAACAGCCACTTTCTCATTAGTAATCTCGATGAGCTCCGGACTTAAATCAATACGCTCACCTACTTCATCCTAAGCAATAGTGTGCTCGACCATTTTCTACAATCTCAAAAGCTCGAAAAACAGGTGCTGCTTGATGCTAGCATGCAACTATTATTGTAGGCAAACTCCACCAAGCACAAAAAAAAAATATTCATTCCCAGCTACCTGTCCATTCCAAAGCACGAGCTCTCAAATAATCTTTCAAATCAAAGTGAATGGTCCTTCTGACTGCATCCGGTTTGAGTGATTGAAATGTTTTGTACTGAACTTAAGACGAGTGCCCCATAGCTTTTCTGTAATCCTTTCCAAAAATGAGACGTAACTTCGGATCTCTGTCGGACACAATAGAAGTCGGCGTACCATGCAGTCTAACGATTTCTGTCGAAAAATCTCGCCAAACTTATGAATACCATAGTTCTTCTGAATGGGGTAAGAATAGAGGCAGAAAACTTGTTGCTATCAAACAACCACTCATATGCTATCATGTCTTTTCGAGTAGTAGGCTAACGAAGTTAACGAAATCCATGGAAATTATCCATTTCCACATAGGAATCTCCAACGGCTGTAAACAAACCACTAGCCCTTGATGTCAATTTTGACTACTGACAAGTCATACTTTGGATACAAACGTAGCCCATTTCTTGTTTCATGCCGTTCTACCAAAAGTACTTGTTTCAAATCTATGCTACATTTTGGTTGAACCTGGATGTCGATGAATTAAATGGGAGACTTTGAGCTTCCATTCATAACCTTCTCCGCGTATAGTGCCTGTCATTAGGAACCACAGAGCCTATCTTCAAAACCATACAACACCGTCATCATCAACACTGAACTCAGTATGTTTACCGTCTTCATCTTGCCACAATAGACCCACCAACTCACGTGTCCCTTTGAGCTTCTTTGATCTGTTGCATGAGATTAGACTCTATCCTCATACGCGCCCAATAGCCACCAGAACCTCGTTTTCGTACACATAGCTCAACACCACGCTCTAAATCATGAGGATTATGGAATCAAAACAAGCTATCATCCAGATTTTGGACTAAGTGCGTCGGCAACCGCATTAGGCCTTGGTCCGCGATGGTATGGATGTTAGTGTCATAATCTTTCAGAAGTTCCAACCCATCTTCTCTTGTCTCAGTTAAGTTCTCGCTGAGTAAAAAATATTATTGAGACTCTTATGATCTGTAAAATATATTCACAAGGCTTCACCATAGACGATAGTGTCACCGGAATTTCAATGCAAAACACCACCGCAATCTATCTCTAAGATCATGGGTTAGATAATTTACTTCATAAGGCTTCAGTTGTCTTGAAGCGTAGGCGATCACCTTCCTTGTTGACACCATCAAAACACAACCACAACCTGTTCTTCGGATGACCTCACGTATATCTGAAAACACCGGAATGATGGAAGAGTCAATATCGGAGCAGACACCAATCTTCGTTTCAAGTCCTCAAAACTGCTCCTGACGCTCATCGTTCACATCAAACTTCTTTACCCTTTCTCATCAGCATGGGTAAGAGGTAAAGCTAAATCGGGAGGAAACCTTCAACAACGTCTGGTAATAGCCAGCAAGCCCCCAAAAAACTTCTCACCTCCGTCACCGTAGTAGGTCTCGGCCATTTGGTGATAGCTTCAACCTTTGATGGATCCATAATGATGCCGTCTGCAGATACAATATGACCAAGGAAAGCGACTTGCTGTAACCAGAACTCGCACTTCGAAAACTTCGCATACAACTTCTTCTGTCTAAGAATCTCCAACACAATCCGTAGATGTCGCTCATGCTCTTCTTCAGACTTGGAGTAAACGAGGATGTCGTCGATGAAAACAATAACGAACTTATCAAGGTACTCGTGGAAAATACGGTTCATCAAATCCATAAACACGGCAGGAGCATTAGTCAGACCGAAGGGCATAACCAAGAACTCGTAGTGGCCATAACGCGTACGAAAAGCAGTCTTAGAAATATCCTGCTCTCTCACACGAAGCTGGTGATAACCAGATCGCAGATCAATCTTAGAAAAATATTTGGCCCCTTGCAGTTGGTCAAACAAATCGTCGATTCGCGGAAGAGGATAGCGGTTACGAATCGTAATACGGTTGAGTTCGCGGTAATCAATACACAAGCGCATGCTCCCATCCTTCTTCTTAACAAATAAGACCGGTGCACCCCAAGGCGAAACACTGGGTCTAATAAAGCCATTCTCCAACATCTCCTGTAACTGCTCCTTTAACTCCTTCAATTCAACAGGTGCCATACGATACGGAGCCTTTGAGATAGGTTCAGCACCGGGAATTAACTCAATGCCAAATTCAATCTCTCTAGCCGGAGGAAGTCCAGGAAGTTCATCGGGAAAAACATCAGCGAATTCACGAACAACAGAAAGATTTTCAATATTAGGACTCTCCAAAGATGTGTCCATAACAGAAGCCAGAAAACCTTGGCACCCATGAGAAATCAAGGTACGTGCCTTCATAGCAGAGATGAGCTTAACGGACTTAAGCGGTGAGGAACCATGATAAACAAATTCAGGTTGGCGAACGTTACCAAAGATCACAGTCCTAGCATAGCAGTCAATGGTAGCTCGATGAGAAGCCAACCAATCCATGCCAAGAATCACATCAAAGTCGAACATATGGATAGGAAGTAAATTCGCAGGACGAACACGATCATCAAAACGTAGAGGGCAGTTAACATATTCATGGTCAATAAGCATATGGTTCTTCATTGGGGTTGAAATGATTACACGTTCAATTAATGGTGTAGGAGTCATATTAAGTTTCTACGGGTAGTCACCATCTGAACGATCGAGAAAACGATTAGCAAATGAAAACAAGATAGGTTACGGAAGAGAGTTACGCAGAAGGAACCTAATGTCTACCCAATCCTCACAGGTCATAGCCTAAGCTCTAAGGTCATAAGACCTCGTCATGATTAACCTGGCAGCTCTGATACCATAAATTGTAACGCCCCGACCCAAAAGGGTAGAAGTATTACAAATATGGTGTGACATCAAAGTATGCAACTTTATTTGTCAAAATAAATGTTTGTTATATGCCGTTCATAAATACTGGCTTTATGATAATCACTATTCTGATAATCCACTATGGAGCATATGAACTGATTTACATGTTCTATTCTATCGTGCAACCGGATAATGCAATAACTCTATAATACCATGTCATCCAGTTGTCATATATTTATTTTTATGAGTATTAAAATGTTTACCTGTATTATGGACGACATTAGACCTGTGTCTTGGCAGGCCGAAACTTCCCAATTTGGCTAGTTTGAAGCCATACCCGTATATTGGCACAGTAGACTTTCCCGTTCGGATAAAGCCGTGATTGTCCTTGGCAAGGCAAACGATTTTGTTTGCAGCCATGGCAGTTTTATCCTATTTTCTGGTTCTTAGCCTGTTTTAGCCTCATACACATGTATCTCATCATCATTTCACACCATTTCGAGATTATGAGCAGTAACGGCTCCACTTATATACATCGGATTCTTTACACTTTTGAGGTTAAACTGATATGTTAAAGGGCTAAGTGGAGAAAATAACGTATTATTGATGATTGCGTGTGCTTAAGAACACAACTCCCCCCTATAGCTGTCTATGCACTTAATAAGTGTTCACGGCTCATATTAGTGAGAGAAATTACCTTTTGTGTGTTTGTTATGTCCACTACAAGTAAAGTAACTACCAGAACATCATGGGTGAGAGCAACTTTGTATATATCTTGCGCGGGCATCACAATTAAAAACAATTGTTTGCATTCATGCGGCGTCAGACGCCCTTTTGTCAAGTTATCTCATTCGCGTACTGATCCCAAAGCTTTTACTATTTTGTGTTTTAAAAAAAAACATACATGTCATAAGAATTATCAAAAATGTGGTTGTATCAACCTTCCTACTTTGTTCTCATTCTACGGGCTGTGTTTTGTTGATGAATATGCTAGACGTCGTGGGTTAAATAACGGGCGATGATGATATTTTTTTGTGTTTATAATTTCTCGGAATGATATTACTAAATGCACGTATCTTGCGGGGTAAAAACAATCGTGATGTTGTTGCTACATGACCTGTGATTGGTTCCATTTCTATATTTGCAGAATCTGAGCCTGAACTTCCCACTGATTACATATGTTTCTGTTTGCCTTTGATGCACTGCACTCTTTATGCATTATGAGTAGGAACCTGGAATTTTTTGGGTTTGGTGCGTGTGTTTCCGAAACAAAATGGACATACGGTGTGTGTGATTGTGCGTTTTACTGGTGTTGGTGTAAAGTCTTATATCAATATGTGAGGGAATTCATAATCAGGGTGTAGAACGACCAGATTGCAATTCCTTGCATAGCTACACATTCTTTTAGAATTCAGGCATCGCTGATGTTGCTCAGTTGCCTACCGCCGTTCCTTAACCAGCTCCCGGTTTGTATGCCATTACTCAGGAATTGCAGAAATTGCAGGCAAGTCTTTTGATCACATTCTATTCAATGCTTAGTATCATCAAGAATGAATATAGTCATGATTTGTGACGCATGTTCCATGTTTAATAGTTACATGTATATTAGTTATTTAAAATAATTATCTGATAATTTTTTGTAATTCGTAGTGTCATTTGATCTGAATGAATATTGGTTTTCCATAATGCAGGGCTACTATGTTGGTATTGTCACGAGATACTGTGAAGGCGGATATTTGTAAGTGAATACAGAAACCGATAATTAATACCCATGCTTCATATGAGGTATCAGACGAACATGCCTCAACAGAGGCCACTAAATGTATTTACGTGTCTATATAGGTGTTTGGTACGTGGTCGGATTATTTGCATCATTAAATTATTATGAAAATGAGATAAACATAAGTTTAGTTGACAGGAATGGGACTAATTGTGTGTTGTTATATGCAGATTTCGTTTGGGCTCCAGCTGCAACAAACGAAACATCTGCTACAAAACTACAGACTCCTGCAAGACCAAAATGCCCATGAAATCCGCGACGTTGATCCAAAGAAGTCCTTAAACATTGCACTTTTGTGATGCACTTTTAGAAGGTAATATATTTTCCATGCTAACTCGGAAATTGTTTATTTTCATGACAACGTCTTGATTTAATAAAACCTACCAACTCAATTTAAATCAAAAGAAAACCATCGAGCTTATTTTCAAAATTAACTTATCAACTTATGTTATGTCGAAAAACAATGTAGGAGTTTAGGTAATTTTATTTAGTTAAGTATTAGCCGTTTCAGATGAGCTAAACGAAAATATGTTATCAATGTACCTTAAATAACCTCATACCCAAACACGATTAATGTCGGTTCATAATTTGTGCAAATTCGATTATCACACAAACTTCAAGTCGTCGAGCCCATCGAAACTACTTAATGTCCCTAAAGAGTTTAGTATGCTTATTTTCCTCCTTTTTTCTACTCTTCGTGCTTAGAATTTCAAATGTCTTCATATATCAGAAACTTGTAAGGAGTCAGCCCATCAAAACCACTTGTAGTGTTCAGACCTTTGGCGTGATGTAAGAAGAAGTGTAATAATAGGAAATTCACATAAAAGTGTTGCGTACATCAACACAACACAGTAACTACAAGTTTAGGCAGTGGATCTAGGAATCAAAGTCATTGCAACACAGTAACCACGAGTTTAACAGTGATCTTCACGCGGAGGAAAACGTAAAAAACGGACAAAACGTAAGAAATCGAACGAAAACGTAAGAAATCTGACGAAAACGTAAAAAACCGGACGAAAACAGAGGAAAACGTAAACAACGGACGAAAACGTAAGAAATCAGACGAAAACGTAAAAAAAGGACGAAAACGAAAGAAATATGACGAAAACGTAAAAAACGGACGAAAACGTAAGAAATCAGACGAAAAGTTAAGAAATCAGACGAAAACGTAAAAAAGACAAAAACCTAATAAATCGTACGAAAACGTAAAAAAATGGGCGAAAACGTAAGAAATATGATGAAAACGTAAAAAAATAGACGAAAACGTAAAAAACGAACGCAATCATAAGAAATCGGACGAAAACGTAAAAAACAGACAAAAACGTAAGAAATTTGATGAAAACATAAAAAAAGGGCGAAAGCGTAAGAAATCGGATGAAAACGTAAGAAATCGGACGAATAGGTAAAAAAACAAATGAAAACGTAAAAAATCTGCCGAAAACGTAAAAAACGGGTGAAAACATAAAAAAGCGAACGGAAACGTAAGAAATCGGACGAAAACATAAAAAACAGACGAAAACGTAAGAAATCGGACGAAAACGTAAAAAAGGACAAAATGTAATAAATCGGACGAAAACGTAAGAAATCTGACGAAAACGTAAGAAATCGAACGAAAACGTAAAAAACAGACGAAAACGTAAGAAATCTGACGAAAACATAAGAAAATAGGCGAAAACGTAAAAAATGGACGAAAATTTAAGAAATCGAACAAAAACGTAAAAAAACCGACGAAAACATAAGAAATCGGACAAAAACGTAAGAAATTTGACAAAAACGTAAAAAAAGAGGCGAAAACGTAAGAAATCAGACGAAAACGTAAGAAATCGGACGAAAACGTAAAAAACGGAGAAAAAAAAACCGACGAAAACGTAAAAACACTGACGAAACGTATAAAACGTTCAAAAATGTATGAAAACACCATAATTTAGTGGGTCGACCTGACCCAAACCGTTAGACCCATGACCCGTTAGACCCATTTTTAAACATGACCTGTTTGACCTATGACTCATTTGACCCATGACCCAAACCGACCCAAACCAACCCATTTGCCACCTCTACTAAAAGTGTAACTAGCTTAGTTGGGATCCAACTAAAGATTTGAAAGAGCTAGTTAGAGTACAAGAGAATATTCCTAGAATATTTTTAACTTCCAGAGAAAGGGGGAA
>BQNB010011702.1:79452-80766 GCA_026074375.1 Tanacetum coccineum | reverse complement strand
AGTTTGGTTTTTCTTGCATTGGGATATTTCCTCTCTTGGAATTTTCCATCTTTAATTTCTTCAAGATCTTATCAATGTAAATAGTTTGATTAAAACTAGTTAACCGATTTGATCTATCTCGGTAGATCTTAATTCCAAGGATATATGTCGCTTATCCTAAATTTTTCATTGTAAAACAAAATCCAAGCGAGGATTTTACATCTTGTAACATTGGAATGTTGTTTCTCATGAGTAATATGTCATTGACATATAAAATTAGGAATACGACATCGCTCGTACTAGCTCTTTGGTATACACGTAGATCATCAAGGTTTTGAGTAAATCCATACTTTTTGATTTCCTCATTAAACCTCTTATTCCAGCTTCTATATGCCTGTTTCAATCCATAAATGAATCGTTGCAGCTTGCATACTTTTATGGGATGTTTTGGATTCGCAAACCCCTCAGGTTGCACCATATAAACGTCCTCGCTAAGGTGTCCATTTAAGAAGGCGATTTTGACATCCATTTGCCAAATCTCATAGTTATAGAACGCTGTTATGGCTAAAAGAATCCTTATAGCTTTTATGTCTGCTACAGGGGAAAATGTTTCTTCATAATTAATCTCGTAGGTTTGAGTATAACCTTTTTCCACAAGACGAGCTTTAAATGTATGTATATTGCCATCCATATCGGTCTTCTTCTTGAAGAGCTATTTGATCCCAACGGTCTTGCCATTAGGTGGAAGATCAACCATACTCCAGACCTTGTTGTCTTTCATGGATTGCATCTCCGTGTTAATAGCTTCAAGCCATTTGTCAAGATTCAGGATCTGATAATGCAACTTTATAGCTAATGGGTTCTCCACGATCCCCTAACCCATGTTCGTCAGCATCGACATAGAAACCATATTGATCAGGCGCTGAAGATATCCGCGAGGATCTATGAACGGGAGTTTCACCATCATGTGGAATAACATTTTCATGTTCAACCTCAGTTAGACGATTGCTAGTGTTTTCATAAGGTCGCGCATCTTCACTTTGAATTTTAATAAAGTCTACGATGCTCCCACTTGCTTCTTGAGTAGTGAGTCCATTCCCATTAAAGTCAGCAAATCGAGCTATAAAAATCTTGTTCTCAGGTGGGTAGTAGAAATAGTAACCCATCATTTCCTTAGGGTATCCTATGAAGATACACTTGATAGATATGGGTTATAGTTTTTCTTGGCGTGTCTCATTTCACGAGAGCCTCACAAACCCAAACCTTCAAGTAAGACAGATTAGGGACTTTCCCATGACATAATTCATATGGTGTCTCTTTAACCTTCTTGGTTGA
>BQNB010011702.1:56952-74452 GCA_026074375.1 Tanacetum coccineum | reverse complement strand
GCAAGCAATACTCGACGGTATAGCGCATGCGTCTCATCGTCTTGGGGGCACTCGTAGTTGTTTGAGTCGTTGCGTTAGGGCAATACAACTACGAGAACCAGTCGTCCTAACGCTACTGTCAAACCTACTGTAGTTGTCGTTATTACCACTCGTCGGGTAGTTGTTCCGTAACACCTCGTAGACTACTAGTCGTTCCATTGTTGCACCACCCCAATGTGTGTTGCGTAGTAACTGCCTAGCTGTCTGTTACGTTGTCAAACCCTTCCGAACAACCACCTCTGACGCAGAGACTACGAGTGACGGGCAACTAAACGACAACGAGTGGTTGCTTGCTTTACCGTCTTGTTCGTCGCATGTCGTTCTTCCGTCTTTGGGAACACTAGTTGTCTTTGGTTTGGTAAGCCGACTCGAGGGTGCGGAGCAAAGGTTACAAGGGGAACACGAGTGGTTGATTCGCAAGGCCTATATTACGGTCTAGCGTTATCGTCTGTTATGGCGCTTTGGGAAACCCTGCTGATCGCCACCTCTTGCAAGGCAACGTCGGTCACAAATGGGGAAAATCAACGCTCTACATAGGCGCTTCTAATTTATTTGGAGATTCTAAATGCAGCATGCGCTGAAACCCGCCTAGCTACTTACTACTCTACTTAACTGAAAATAAAAAAAATGCGAATTCAAATTGGTCGAGAAAAAGAACCGCGCTAGTCGGAATTTGGGGAAAGATAGAGTGCTCTCTAGGCTATATGATCAAATTGAGAGTTCGCTTGCCAGTCCCATGAATATGTTCGCACCCCAGAGTTCGAGGAGTTGGCCAGATACGGATCGAAGCCCTGCCTCGAAAAGTCAGGACTTTTAGGCAGATTCCAGTATCCGACCCATCTCTTTCTGCCGATTCCCCGGGTTGTCGGAATCTCTGGTTCGATCAGGACCAGGAGTCCCATTCATTCGTTTATGGGAGCGCCTCTCTGTTCCCATTCTCCACCGGGTCATCAAGTGATTAGCCGGCTCAATCCATTTTTCCATCCGTTGTATCGTTCGCCTAGGATGAATTCTGTTCGACCTGCCTGATGCCTAGTATGCTACCGTCGCAAGCAACCTCTCAAAGAATAGGGAGTGAACGACCCTTCTATCTAGTAAATTAGATCGGTGATTCCGTTCGGCCGAGCCAGCTATCGAAAGTCTTGCAAGCAACCTCACCCTCACCCCGGAATGAGAGAGACATCAAGGACAGGAACGTAGGAAAGCTCCTTAACGGGAGATTCAGCCACGTAATCAATCCCCCAAACTGTCACTCGGGATGTCAGGATTGCAAGCAACCTACACTAAGCGAGCTAGAAGCTAAAGTGAATCTTTTTTGGCATCTTTTTCTTTGCTTTGACCGCGACTTTGTTTGGTCTTCCTCTTTCCTTCGGCCCATGTTTCAAAGCTAGCAAAAAGTTCGAGCCTTCGGGATCTCTCTTGAACGGCGGTCGGTCAGTCCTTTTCTTCTGTTGATGCTGAGACTGATGCTTTGACTGTCTCCCATATCATTATAATAAAGATCCATACTTGCTGTCGGACGCTAAACTCAGTACCTCGTTACTTCCTAGTACACCTACTAGACTCCATACTCATTCGAATGTGTTCATCAGGAATCTGACTTAGCAACCTTCTGCTAGACGGCCAAGATAAGGAAGCCAGAATCTATGGATAATGGGTTATAGAAGTCAAGGTGCGACGGTTGCTCAGTCAGAGCGAAGCGGTACAGGCAAGTGATTCGCTCAGGACTTAATTGTAGCTGCATGCTGACGGGTAGCTTTGCCTTAAGAAGAAGGCGCTCAAGGGGACGAAGGCGACGTGGGCTTGCCATATAGATGTAGCGCTTGCAAGGCAATTCAGACGACGTTAGCAAGATGTAGCGCTAGCTAGGTTACGCTAGCGCTTGCCATAAAGAAGCTAGCCAGAAAGCAGGTCAGGCAGGCACGGCTAAGTCAAATAAATCCTAACTGCTAATGCTAAAGTCGAACTGATAGTAGTAGCGCATCAACAAGTGCCTTTAGAGGTCACACTGAACTGAGCTGAAAGCTTGGTGCCATTGATTCTTTCAACCTGGAACCCTGTATTAGATTTAAGCTATGGGCTGTTTGCCAAGAGCTAAAATCGGCTCAGGGGAGGGGTCGTTGAATAAGCAAAACAACCAATTGATGCGTTATAGAAGAATTTCCTCCTATGGGTATGAGATCCGGAATTGAAAATGGGATATGCTGTTTGGATCCTACCGAAAGCTGGGACTCAAGCCCAAGGCAATGGATCTGGTTCGAGAAAGGGTGGACGAAGCTATTGGTTGAGCCTGAACCCGGTCCATTTGAGGGATCCCTAAATCTTCAGTCCTCCAGGATACGGACCCCTCCTCCCCTTGAGGAATTGGATTGACTTGGTTATTGCCGGAACAGCGTTCTCACTTTGCCAACTTTGAAAGAGGATCTACGATCCCCATAAAGGAAAGATAAGAAATAGTATGTAAGTCTATAGAGCCCTATGCACCTTGCCACTCCGGATGTGCTTTAACTGCAAGGAAGCACTTCCCGGACAATCCGTATAATCTAGTTTGAAACCTGTATCCTTCTTTTTTCTATTCGTGGAACGTTCATTCTATTAAATATAAGGCACGGTAGGTTTTGAGGCAACATAGCTAGTCTAATCATTGTCCAGAAGACAGGCCGTGACAAACGCCTTAGCTCAGTAGGTTGGACTTCAGGGGGTGCAGGATCATCTTTCCACTAAAGTCATGTGGAACCGGCTTCCATCTAAAAAAAGATGATTAGTTTTTCTCCATCTATAAAATGGATTCATTCTTATTGGCCGAGGCAAACGACCTAATGAACCAACTACGGCAGGGAGCCTATTCTATTCTGGGGTCGGAATGAAAGGTTACCGGCCAGAAAACTTCAATCAATCCTTTGGCATTGTGAAATCTCCTAATCGGAGGCATAGCAGGTTCACCTATAGGGACACGCCAAGCGGAGGAGTCGGTTTTCAACAACAACCCGTGAAGACGAAGGTATGCAATAAGACTTTGTAACTCTAAATTGATTAAAAGAAGAAATTAGCGTATAAAGTCTTGCTTACTATCTCCTAAGAGAAGCGCGAAAGGATTGCAGGCTATATTAAAGGTGCGCGAGTTTCTTGATTCCACTCCGCTTTCAAGCAAGATTGGGTGAGTGTTCCGTGTGAGTAATAGTTGGGTCTAGTGAGCGTACTGTCTGACCTAGTCCACTCAGGCAAAGCAAAATGTTTTTGAAAGCAGATAGTTCACGGTGCTCGTTCTATGAAAAACTTGATATGATAAGTTCCCCCCCCCACCACAAACAATAAAAACAAAAACGGAATTGAAAAATTCAATACAAAACGGTTTCATCTTCAGTGTCTAAAGTGTCTACAAAACAAATGAAAGTACAAATGATAGAGGTTGGATCTTCAGTGAGAATGAGCAATGCTAAACGGACGTTCATTCCGTTTCTCTTATTCATCGCTCTTCTGATGCTTTTGATCTTTCTTCCCTTAGCGCACTCACTCTTCTCAAAATCTCTTAGAGAAAGAAGGATCTACGCTACGAAAAAGGAGCGGCTCGAAGCTCATGTTCCTCAAACACTGAGATGAGATAGCAAGGAGCTAGACGGCCTTAAGGTGGTCTCTCACTAAAAACAATACGTGAAGCAAGTTCTTTCTTAGTACCGAAATTAGTCATTGTTGAGTTCAAGTAGTTCTGAGAGATAGAAACCGGTGTTTTTGGCGTCTACTTGAATTTATCTGTACCCACCTGGGGCTAAGGCTGTTGAAGGCAAGTCAGTAAAGATAGATTACCGAGTTGAGGATGGGATAAGTGCCATAGAAAGCTTGAAGTTTCCTCCTGTAGGTAGCTCAAAGTACGGTTTCGAAGTCAACTTCCCTTATTCGATTTTCTTTCGGGTAGCTAAGACTTGAAGTTCAGTTATCGGAAGAAGTTATGTCTCAAGTGAAGTCATCTGATGCCAATCCTCGCCTCATAACGAGTAATGTCGGCAGTATCGATCGAAGGATAGGGATGTTCCAGAAGTAGTCTCAAGGAAAGTTAGCTCTGTTTATGCCAAGGCAGAGGAGGATGAATGGTTGGAATGAGTAAGAGGAATGATCCCCCGCCGAGTCAGGTGATGAGAAAGAGTCTGTTGCTGTGTCACAGCTTTTCTCTGGAGAGTCAGTCCTCGGAGGGGAAGAGAGGTGCAGGCGCGCAGTAGTCTTTGTTGCACGAGTAGCTGGATAGGCTGGATATTCTAGTCTTTTCGAAACTAACTATGACACTACGTTCCCATAAGACATGGAATTAGACTGTTTACTCGAAGTATGGAATAGTTGTACCTATTTGAAAAAAAAACCGAAGTCTGCTCTCGTTTCACCCGGTTGGGGATATGGGGTTTCACTCAAGATGATCTCTGCCTTATAGTTGGCCGTCGCGGTTTGTCATTCTTTTCTACCTACATTGCATGGGAATGAGGGTATAGAGAGAATAACCGATGTGAACGTAGGTGTACCACTCGCCTATGTCGCAGTGTTGCTGTGCTTGCCCGCCTTCCAAGTTTCCTTTTTTTCAGTAGCAGGTTTGGAGCAGCAGGGAAGAGGAGAAATCCATAAGGTCGCACTGCCTTCTTGGATGGGTTTTATATCTTACTGAGAAAACACTCGATAGCTTCAGCTATAGAGCCCTAGAGACAGACGCGAATGAAAGACCCAAGCCTACATGAACCATCAAAGAAAGACATATCGATGGGGTTTTGCTTGTTGCATGAATGAAATGCGTCTATTTTCCTGTTAGAGCAAATCAAAATAAGAGGTGTAGGCTACTTAAAAGCCCAATGCCAAGCTCAAAGCACCCTAAAATACAAGGAAGAAATTTGGTGTTCAACTAAGCCCTTAACCCACATGAGGTGGAGCTTAACCCGACACAAAGAATGGGACCCTATTACGGATAGTGGGCTTAGAAACAGACCCATCGGTGGAAAGATCACATCTTCATAACAAACAAAAAAGGGGTACACGTTCGGCCTCACTCAAGGTAATGGGCCAAACTAACGAGTCCAAACAATTGGAATTTATTGTATGACAAAACCCCAGCTTGGCTATCTAATTTATTCAGTGAATTTGAGAATTTCCTCAGAGCAATAGGGTTGGAATATCCGCATGTGATTGGCCCCAAGCCATTGGATGCCAAAGACCGCCCCATATTCTCCCAAAGGCATTCCATGAATCAGTGTTTTTTTCTTGTTTTGTTTTGCGTCAATTCTAAAAACCCAGTGCTGTCCAACACAACCCTTTGCACGCACAGCATCTGACTTCCTAGTAAATTCTTCCATAGCCACAGCCACCTTAACGGCCTTTGTCTTTGGAGTCTGCACCCTACCTCTTTGCACATGCATCAATGCAATCTTCACTTCATCCTCCTCCTTGTCCTGCCCATCCTTCGTAGGGCTTGCGAAGATGGCTCTTTTCATCGGAGGGTGCTATTTTCAACCATTGGTATTGTGAAATCCTACTTCACCTACCTTTGGAAACTCAGATCTCAAGAGAATGATGGACTTCAAGACTTCCGGGTTCAGTGCTACTAGACCTCTAAGCTAGTGTTGCTAGACTTTTCCAGGCGGGTTGTCTGTGCTCTTACAACTGTAGGCAAGGTACATGAGTGGAGACGAACGAATACGGTGAGATACGATTTCGAATCTCTTCGTAGTTAGGCATGTGGGAGGACAGTGATCTGCCAAATGATCACTGGCCGGATGATCTATGAGAGCTATTAACTAGTGCCATGGAGTCAGTCAGTCTAAACTCTTATAGCTCAACAGTTAGTGCAAGCTAATGTACGAAGAAGCAGAAGTCAGCTAACAAGTATGAGAATTTCAACTGTTCAATGCAACAACAACAGGGTGGATGCCCGGGGCATGCCGATCGATTCAATTCAACAAAGCGAAGTGTTGTGAGCCACGGCGAGTGAGGGTCTAAACGGTATTTATAGATTTGAAATAGAAATCCTTCATTCGCCTCATTGAACAAGCAGTCTCAACTTTTACTGTTCAACTTTCTAGTGCGTCTATCTAGGTTAATATCGGTATCTGTGGAGGAGAAAAGAATGAATCCTACGTAATGCGTCAAAATCTCAAATTGATCTGTATTCACCTTTCTTTTTTAAGGTCTCGTGTTTCCCCTATTGAACGAAATGCAAAAAACCACATACACAACTGTCAATAAACAATTCTAAGTTCATTTTTGACTTCAAAACAATTCTATGTTCCACTGACTCTACCCCATACCGTGTTCAATTGTACAACTACTATTCAATCTTGAGATTTAGCTAAAGGAATAGCAGAGCGGTATATAGTCAGGACTTTCTTTTTAGAAACAAGTCAGTACTCGCACTATTGGGTGGAACATGCGTAAAAGAAGGTCGTTTTCTTTTCGTCTCGCACTATTGTACGAATTTCTCCATGTACGTAAAAAGTCTTTATTTCCACCGCTGGAGCATTTGTAGGCGGGATCTTAGCAGCTTCTTCCTGAGTTGCATTAGTAAAGTGGATCTACGATCACGGGAACTATTCATCGGTCTGTTCTGCCCCATAAAGCATTATGGATGGTCTACGATCAGTTGCTATTCGTACACCCTATGCCTGATTTCGCAACTTCAACCCCCCCCCCCTCTTTTCCCTATCCAACTGTAGCTGTAAACTGCGCCTATTGCTGCTTTTCAGTTAACAAAGCAAGGTACGCAAACAGCATTTTTTTTTTCCGGGGTTCCTAACAAAGTTAAGCACCTACCCGGGGCAAAATACGATTAGTTTAGCCTATTGGCCTAACTAGCTTGTTTAAAACAACACTGATGGGACCTCTACCACTCTTGTAGATCACCGAACTATGCGCCTCTATCTTCGCTTTTTCGATCAGCCGTTGTCCACGTTCACTGAGCCTACGAACTCGTCACTTCCAGCTTGGATCACTTCTGGCTCGCTTAGCCTAGCTCGAAACAGCCAACTCACTTCGCCTACGCAACGAAGAGAAGTAGTTGACTTGCTTAGCTCGAACATGCCAACAGCTTCCGTTCACGTACGGCAAGTTCATCGTTTACTTGTTAGCTAGCGCGATTCACATTCTTAGCTTTCAGGGAAGCCCCACGGAGCGGTTCTGAAAGACGTAGTGGTGAACGGAAGTTGACTTGACTTATCAGCATTATACTTCTCTTAGCTGAAGGCTTATCCATGATCCGGACTTGAAGAACTTGAGGGCATGGTTCGAATCCAGCCACAGGTTCTCCCTTGGCTACCTTCTCCTATGGCTACTTGTTGCGAACGCGAAAGACCGGATTCTATTCTTCCAGCAATCATCTTTTGATGATAAAAAAGAAAGGAAGAGAAAGAAACTGGGAGTTGCGCCTACATTAAACTGCTGGCTTGTCTTACCAAGCCATCCTGGCAAGCTCCTCCAGTTCGATTCATGAGTTCTTGTCTTGGAATTATATAAAAACAACTCACTATCCAAATGAAAGCGATCGATTTCTACCCAAGAAGTTAGAGAGTCCCACATACGAGAAAAGGTCACTAAATAGAGTTTAACAAAGTTAACATTGCAAAGGCCATAAATGATAGTAGGGTCGGGATTATCCCGCCCTCGAACCGGACGTGGAGGGTCTCCCTCATCCGGCTCTCTGCAGGGGAATCTCCACTCACTGCTTCTCCCTAAATATCCTCCTCTTTACCTCAACATGGGGTTTACAGGAGATCCCAGAGGCTCGCTCGGAAAGGCTGGCTATCCATACGCGTTTTGACATAACTCTACTCTTGTAGTCACTAGACTCATATATAGTAGTCGTCCGGCTGCTCTTGCTGAAAAATCATTAACTCTTATTCTCCGCGTGCTCTAGCAATTGCGTCCCTAGCAACCACTACCATTGTAGATTAGGTAGGGACAATCAATCCGGGAAATCTAGGAATGAATGGGGATTCCTATCACTATCAAAATGAAGAAAATTCGGATGCAATATATTAACCTTTCTCTCACTCAATAGATGTATCGGTTCTGATACGGTACTGTACAATTACGAGGACATGGAATTGCAATGGGTTAGATGGAGAGGGCTGCTGCGCCAAAAGCGATGCTTACTTGGTCCCCTTATGTCATAGGGACCTGTGGCATACACCGAAACGGACTCCGCTAGATAGCCGCCCTTTCTTTTTTTTTTTTCTCTTTTTACAGCCTCGTGGACGTGACGAAAGAAGGGAAGTTACAGAAACGGGGCGTGAAGGCTCGCGAAGTAGACAGCAAGCAAGAGCTTCTCAGCCCCTATTCTATTAGTCAAGCGCTAGCGCGTCCCTCTCTCTAAAGGGGCGTAAGCACTTTACTCGCTAGGGGATAGGATCATTCCCTTGCATTCTGTAAGCACTACAAAAAGCTTCCGTCTTATACGCCCCTATTACTGCTGTGCAGCCTTTCCTCGGGTTCGTAGAGTCGGGTTTCCCGTTTACCCACAACGGAGGAGCCGCCCCCACCAGGCAGGCGGCCACGGGTCATAACGCACTCTTCGCACAACAATCCACTTTGAAGTTGACTTATTCGCTCGGCCAATCGTCGGAATGTGTACGAGATACATAAGGGCCAATATCTCAAGAGCCTTTGTCTAATAGCTTCGAATGGAAACTTCATTATCCGAAAACGCAGTAAACGATCTTGTCTAGAAAGTCATTAAAAAATTGATCGAAGAACCAGCGTTATTTACAGAATGGATAGAATGTCGATTAAAAAAAAGTACTAGTTTGAAAGGCTCGTTGGAATTGATCTGCTACTGGATTTACATTATACGCAAAAGAAGCACCTGAAGTACTAAACAGAATAGGTATTAGTTTAGTAATGGTTGGAGCAACAAACTTGGATTCGCAAGATATCTCATTTTTGTAGTACGAAGGGGGAATTGGCCCAAAAATATTGGATAGGGTCAAGGACGCTGTCGGCGGCGGCGGCTGACCTCAAGTGGCCCCCCGAACGCGCAATTGTCGCCTATTACACGTCATAATTGCTGGAGTGGTGGTACCTATATTCGTCGCGGGGGCTGTCTCGTTCACTAGATTCCCAAGATTTGCGCTAGACATAGTCGGTCCCTCTTTTTTGAGCCTTTGTCTCACATTACTCAAAAAGTCAAGTTCCTTTTCGTCTCTATCAAAGATGAAAAAGGGGAAGCGCTGGTCACGTTTTTCGTAATCTTCATTTAAAAAGTCCTTAAATGCTTCTTGTGGATTGTACGGAACCTGGTCAGACAAGGGAGGATTCTGTTTCAAGAATCCCTCAAAAAGCCGGAAACACTCATGCTGGAGCTCACGGATCTGGAGATCTTTGTTTAAACTCCAGCAACGTTATATTCATTCTGAGAGGTGGGCATGCGCAGCATGAGGTTGATGTCCGACAGTAAGTCCTTTGCTTACGAGCAGATAAGGCTATCGTCATGCTCGAGGCGTAGATGCTCGATTTCGCATTGCGCCTCAAAGTCCGATTTCTGTAATCTTGACGAGGTAGCCCCGCTTCATCGCGTGCCACCCCCGAAGAACGAGCCGACGTTCCCTCTGTTTCCAATTCCTCCAGTAAGACATTGATCTCGAAGGAATCTTCCTTCCAGGAGGGAGAGTGTGAGGTCTCCGGTAACCAGGAATGGGGAGGGTACGATTTCATTCATTCGGCGGGCATCATATTCTTGACCTGCGATCACACCTGTAGGAAGAAGGCTCGCAAAAGCGCTTCGCTAAAAAGTACGCCAGATGATGAAGAGAAGCCTACTTTAGATCATATTTTTAGTCGGCCCTGCGCCCTAATGGCGCGCGCTATTTGTGCCAGGTGTGCACCAAATCAAGTGACCCTAAAAAATACGAACTCAATAAATTTAAAATGAAAGACCTACGGCGGACAGTAACAAAATTGTTATGTATCCTCGGCACTTCAAGAATTTCGGTAGAGTTGATTTGCTTTTTCATTTATTGCTTTTTCATTTTGATTTTTGTTTTTTTTGTCATCCCCCTCATTTTTTTTTGTCATCCGACTCGACTTTCTACTTACTACCTCCTAAGTTCAAAAGGACCCCTACTTATATTGCAGTGCTGCTTAGAGTTCGACTTTGAATAGGATCCTTCTCGAAGAAAAAGAGGCGGGGACAGGATTCGAACCTGCAAATCTTCAGATCATGAGCCCTGATGAGTTGACCATTCCTCTACCCCGCTTCTCCATTCCCATTTCCAAAAAAAGTCATTCTCGATCTGATAGGTGTGTTAAGCTATATAGTCATTGTGTTTACAGGGACGGGTTCTGTTTCGATTATATAAGATCTTCCGTCTAGAAACTGCTTCACTTCTCCCCCATGTCATGTATTGGCTCTCTTTTCCCCGCTTTGATGAGCAGTTTGCTAGGCTTGGCATTCCTCTATCTGATCTCTAACCACTATCAGGCTGACATACCAACTTCATTCACTGCCTCTTGTGACACATTCGATTGGGTTACCACCCCAGCTCTGAGTAACTATTCAGAGCTCTATCCCTTTCTTTCTCCCAACGCCGTTTAACCGGGTCTCGTTTTCCTCTCCCGGAAGGGTGGCTAACTCCTTTGTTTACGAGCCGCTTACGCTAAACTCAAGCAGGTACCGGGAGGGACCATCTTAGGCAGTAGAATCGAGCGGTGCGTTCAGCGACTTACATACGGAGTTTATTGAATCAATGAAATTTCCTCTTCTATTGTAGCGATTTCGAACTCGAAGCAATAGTAAAAGAAGATATAATTCTCGCGGGGGAGTCAGATGATTTGTCTGGAATGGTCTTTTGAGGGAGCCTATAAATTGCAGGTCCAAGCTGATTGCACGGGTCCGAGCTTGATTGATTGGATTTTTTAAAAACTGCTCTGTTAATCAATCTCACCATTAGTCATTTTCACCATTATAATGGGAAACTTCAATTCTGTGGATTAAGCCCTTTCTTTAAAGAAGCTCCTCTAACTAGCTCAGCTAAGTAGGTAGCTTCGCTCATTGATTCTATTAACTCATCCATGCAAGGTATAGCTGCTCTGTCTGAGTCGTTACTAACAAACGAGAAGCCAGTCTCATCAGTGGATCGCTCATCGGATCATGCAGCTCCTGATCGGTCATAGAAAGGAATGTAGTCCGAACTCAAAGCCAGTGTCTGAGCCAGCTGTCCTTAGTAGGACTGGAAGCTCAATAAGGAGTCTGGTCTAGCTTCTCGAAGTGGAAGGCAGAAAAAGGTAGCTGAAAGTGGGGAAAGGTCGGGCTACTCCATTGATTTACAACCAAAATATCCTATCTTGAAAATTGACATCTTCGTGAAATAGAGAAAGCCGCCCGTCTACCAAACTGGGTCTTATCGCCCGCTGCCAGGAAGATCGATCAACGACCGCTGCCAAGACCTCTGTACTTTTTTATTGCCTTTCCTTATTTCTATTTAAGGAATCCACTTCTTTACTAGAGCGAAACTCGACTTTGAAGCTTATCTTCCTCTTCGGGTGGTTTGGTTTATCTTTATTTAGCTATTGAGCAAAAAGAGTTCGCTACCTTTCTGCGTAAATCTTGTTTTCGGGGGAAAGGCTGGGTTCGTAAGCTGCAAGAAAGGAGAGAGAGGCACTCTTTTTGGAAGTCAGTGCTTGTATTTGGTCGTCCAGTTCTTCCTATGGACTAAGGGGAGGTTTGGGGCATTCTTACTCCCTTCCTCCTTTCTTTAGCTTTGAAGCCTTACGTTAGCGTAGTGGTTAGCTACCTACTCTGATTGTTGAGAGTGGGGCACTATGCTTCAGAGCATACTGTTTGATAATCAAGAGAAGAAAAGAAGATCGACTTATTCAACTACAGCCTTCCGTCGCTCGAACGAAGAAAAGAATTTCTCAGTTCGCCGGGAAGCAGAATGCTCTGTAATTGAAGCTGAAGATAAAGAGTCAGTCTCGGCTTTCTTCTGCCGAACCGAACGAAGACAGTTTCTCTCCCCTCTGTATCTATTGCACTGATCTCTTGTCTTTCTTCATTCAGGAAAGGTGAAAGAGAGGCAATTCTCATTGTTTTGGTGCCGCCTAAAGGTTCTGTTCTTGATTTGGTTGTAAAGAACCTAACTGAAACAATTTTCTTTGCTCTCAGAAACAGGAGCAATTAGTGCTAAATAGACAAGAACTAAGTAAATCTCCACTTACTTAACCGAGTGGAGTGGACAGACCAGGCTTTAGGGAAGGGTATAGAGGGGAAGTAGAAGTGCGGGCGGTAGGGTGGTCTACGATCAGAAGATCCTTGGAAGTGCGGCTGTATAGATGTCAGGCGGTTTGGTTTCGCCTCTCAAAACTCATTTGACTGAACTAGGGCGACCAGCCGCAGCAAGGGAAGAGAGGCTTGTTCCATGTTAGCAGCTCGTCTTGTTTTCGATTTTGCCGGTCTAAGAAATGTTCAGGTCTTTGTGTGCGTGACGCCTAGCTACAAACTCTATATGATTCAGCAGGTGCCACACAGCTTATGCACTCAGCCGGGGCTATTTCGCTCTAGACGAATCAGGATTGTACTCCGGTGGAAACCGTCTTAAACTTCCAAGATTGGAAGATCAAGACCTCGAGTGGTGTTAGGATTTTCTCTCCTTCAATACCAACACTACAAGGCGGCATCTCGTAAAGGCTAAGACCACTTATTTCGCATCAACAGAAAAAAGACTGGCATCTGTAAGAGCAAAAGACCAAGATGTGCTATCTAGAGCAATCCTTCCCGCATCTATAAATTCCTTCAAACCTTAAAACAATTCTATCACACACGGCGAATCGAGTATGGAATTAGAGCTCGGGTGGGGCATCAACCACAGCACAAGTTGCGGACCTATCGAGATGCTTCCTTGCAGAACCCAACAAGGGCTGTAACTCAATAGAGTGAGTGGGAACCCTTGTAAACGCGAGCAGGAGAATAGAGATCGGTCTGTCTTGTCTTAGACTAGCCCTACTCCATCCATCTTGGCTATCTCGAGCTTATTCATCAGCTTGGGGCAGGAAGATTGATAGACACAGAAAGAGAAGATCTAGATTTCAAAGAAGAGAAGCGAAAGCCGCTCACAAATGCGAAATTGGAGAGCAGAAGCCACTCGCTTCACTAAGGGCAAGGAGCAAAAACCACTCAATTCTTTTCTTTGTGAAATTAAGGAGAGCAGCCAGCCCTTTTTTATTATATTTATTTTTTGCGGTAGGTTTGTTAACGTTTTTCCTGAAGGCATTGTGAGATTAGAGATGAAAAAAGGACGCTAGCATTTAGCGTAGATATTGATCATACTTCTGCCTTACCACTATTGAGTAAGAGAATTTCTACTTGCCTTTGATCACTATCGAGGAGAGAAACTCATAGCACAAGAAGACGATATCGAACATTCACTTATTGTCATTTCTCAATTTTTTTAATTGTGAGACTTCATTTAGCTACTTAATAGATAAGAAGATCTTTAAAAAAGATCAAATAATCGGAAAGGCGGGGAGGTCGATTAGGAAAGTGAGCTTTCGAAACAAGAATTCGTTGATTGCAAATGCACTTCTTCGGATTAGTCGTTTAGAAAAAAACTCCTTAACTCATTAACTCAGTAATCGGTAATGGCCTTACTCCCCCCACTAAGATACCGAGGGGAAGGATGGGGGGGCAACGTGAGTGAAACGTTGGGTCGGTTGGATTGAGTACGCATGGCGATTCCCAGATCTCTATGGTCGTTCGTTCGACTATTCGAATGTCTGGACCTGTAAGAAAATGTTACGAAAGGTGGTCTTGTCCTTTCTCTTTACAACTAGTTAGCTAGTAAGGCTCCGTCGTCGTGATCTCTCCTCTTCCACGGCCGGTTGTGACTCGTTATGTCAGCCACGACTATCGATTCCTAACGAATCCTAAGATTCTTATACATTCGACCAGGATCTTCTAGATTGTATTCTCATTTTCCAGGCTCGAGCAACTTTCTAATAAGGAAAAGCCCTTAAATGAATTGAATTCATATTTAATATGTATATTAGATAATTTAAAGCGCTAGCGCCCAACGCTTTCCGCCTCCATTTGGTCGTGCTGCTATGGTTGTATCGTGCAGTCGTCCCGAGGCATTTTAGGGCCCCCCATTTTATCTCCCTTAAAGTCCTTTATGGATTTCAAGTCGGGAATAGAGCTGTTACTTATTCGGCGCTATATCACAATTCATTAATTCTCGGGCATAGCTGTTCACGAAACGTGGCATGGGACATCTGTCGGCGGCGGGTTAATTCCGAGCGAGAGGTCAAACCAATCCCATTCATCCTGGTCTGATCCGAACGGATCTTGTTGAATGAATTGATCCATTGTTCTATGCCCTACTTTCTGAGTTCATTTTTTCCTACTCGGACCCGCCGTCGTAACTTCTTTGACTACTCTGGATGATGATATAGTGGTAAAATTTGTTATGTGGAGTGTGGGGAGTGAAAACACCAATGCAGCAGAGAACGACCACATGAATCGGAATCCGCTTAACTTATTAAGACAGACGACCGAGAAAGAAAGGCTCCGCGTTCTCCAAGTGGTTGATCTTAGCTTAGCGTGCTAGCCGCTGCTTCATTTCGTATAGTGATAACGCTTTCTCTTTCTTAGCGCTCCGCCCCCCCTTGTATAGTAAGGGGAACTTTGGTTTTTGCGCGGCTTTCTCTTTATACTTATAGGGGTACTATTTCTCTGGACTGGACTCAGCTTGACCTACTTGACTCAGCGGGTTTAGAGTATCGACTTTCATACGGCGAGAGTATTGGTGCAAATCAAATAGTGGTAAACCGACGAAAGCCCCGCTTTTGCAGGCATGACAGCAAGCACGGATGAGCAAGGCGTCAATGGAATGACCAAAGCATCGGTTGCTCACTATGTGGCTTTTCGAGCGCCTTGACACTTAATATCAACGTCACCCCTCTTCCAAAGTAGGTGGAGGAACAGGAGAGCGGGAACCCCATACTGGGAACCCTTCACCGCGCACACGGATTCTTTTCGCGAAGGACTAATCAGTGCCCAGCGTTGGTTGAAAGACCTGCATATGGGCCGAGCCCTTTCTCACCTACCTGCTTTGGGGCAGAGTTGTGATAAGCGACAAAAACGGTGGTGTTGTGTTTCCTCGAAGCAGGCTCCAGTCTCGTCCGCGATTTACCGTGCAGTGTTAGGCTTTAGCCGATCAAGTAGTAGAAGTCTGAAAGGCCGCTATTCATTGCAAGGAATAGAGTAAGGATCTTTACCGTTCCCTTGAGTATGTGTTAAGGAGTTTTTTTCTAACCGTCTTTATCTGAGATGAAGGCCTTTGCAATCAATACGAATTCTTTGATGTGAAAAGCTCCTTTCCTATTCGACTCCCGCCTTCCAGTTTATTCGATCTTTTTATAGATCTTCTTATCTATTCAGTAGCTAAATGACGTTCATCAATTGTGAAATGGACAAAAAGTGATGTTCTGATTTCGCTTTGTGCTATGAGTTTCTCTTCCAGATAGTGAGATCTAAGGCAAGTAGAAATCCTCTTTACCTCAATAGTGGCTATGGCAAGAATGTTATGAATCATTGAGCTTCTGCTATTGCTAGCGTACTTTTTCATCTCTAATCTCCAATCTATGCTTCAGGAAAGTTTAACTAACCGCAAAAATTAAATATAGGATAAAAAAGGGCTGCTGCTTCTTAATTTCACAAGAAAAGAATGAGTGGGTTTTGCTCCTTTGCCCTTAGTGAAAGCGACGTAGTGGCTTTGCTTCTCCAATTTTCGCATTTGAGAGCGGCCTTTCGCTTCTCTTCTTTGAAATCTAGATCTTCTCCTTTATGTGTCTATCAATCTTCCTGCCCCAAGTGATGAATAAAGAGTTCGATCGATAGCCAAATCGGATGGAATGTGAAGTAGGGCTTAGTCTAAGGACAAGACAGTTCGATCTCTTATCTCCTGCTCGCGTATTACAAGGGTTCCACTCACTCTATTGAGTTCAGCCCGTGTTGGGTTCTGCAAGGAAGCATCGCTAGATACGCGTCCGGCCACTTGTGTGTGGTTGAGCCCCACCCGAGCTCTAATTCATACTCGATTCGCGGATGTGATAGAATTGTTTTAAGGTTTGACAGGAATTTATTGAGAGCGGGAAGGATTGCTCTAGATAGCAATCTTGGTCTTATTGCTTTACAGATGCCAAGGCTTTTTTCTGTTTGATGCGAATAAGTGTCTTAGCTTTAGAGATGCCCCCTTGGGAGTGTTGGATTGTAGGAGGAAAATGTCTAACACACTCGAGGTTTGATTCTATCATCCTTGGAAGTTTAGACGGTATTAACGGAGGTTACATCTTGATTCGGTCTAGAGCGAATATTGGCGCTGATGCAATAAAGCTGTGTGGCACCTGCCTGAATTTCATGAATAGAGTTTGTAGCTAGGCGTCACGCCACAAAGAAGTCCTGAAACATTTCTTATTTAGACCGGGCAAAATCGAAAACAAGACGAGCATGCTAACATGGAACAAGCCTCTCTTCCCTTGCTGCGGCCTGGTCGCCCTAGTTCAAGTCAAATGAGGGTTTTGAGTAGAGGCGAAACCAAACCGCACTGACTTACTATACAGCCGCACTTCCCAAGGATCTTCTGATCGTAGACCACCCTACGCCCCGCAATTCTACTGCTCTCTATTACCCATTCCCTCTAAAGCCTGGTCTGTCCACCTCCACTCAGGTTAGTAAGTTGAGATATACTTAGTTCTCCGTCTATTTAGCACTATGATTGCTCATTTTCTGAGGCAAAGAAAATTGTTACAGTTGGGTATACCTTTACATCGTTTAGTGTGTGTGTTTTTAGTGTGTGTATGTGTTGGTGTGTGTTTGAGTGTGTGCTTTTCACCTTTCCTGAATGAAGAAAGACAAGAGATCAGTGCAATAGATACAGAGGGGAGAGAAAATGTCTTCGTTCAATTTGGCAAAAGAAAGCCGAGACTGACTCTTTATCTTCAGCTTCAATTACAGAGCATTCTGCTTCCCGGCGAACTGAGAAATTCTTTTCTTCGTTCGAGCGACGGAAGGCTATAGTTGAATAAGTTGATCTTCTTTTCTTCTCTTGATTATCAATCAGTAGGCTTTGAAGCAGTAGTGCCCCACTATCAATCAGAGTAGGAGCTAACCACTACGCTAACGTAGGCTTCAAAGCTAAAGATAGGAGGGAAGGAGTGAAGAATGCCCCAAACCTCCCCTTAGTCCATAGGAAGAACTGGACGACCAAATACAAGCACTGACTTCCAAAAAGAGTGCCTCTCTCTCCTTTCTTGCAGCTTACGAACCCAGCCTTTCCCCCGAAAACAAGATTTACGCAGAAAGGTAGCGAACTCTTTTTGCTCAATAGCTAAATAAAGATAAACCAAACCACCCGAAGAGGAATGAAAGCTTCAAATCGAGTTCTCTCTAGTAAAGAAGTGGATTTCCTTAAAATTGAAATAAGGAAATGGTCAATAAAAAAGTAAC
>BQNB010011702.1:44452-51952 GCA_026074375.1 Tanacetum coccineum | reverse complement strand
CAATAGTGCGAGTACTGACTTGTTCGTAGAAAAGAAGAGTCCTGACTAGTATACCCTCTGCTATTCTTACTAAATCTCAAGATTGAATTGGTAGTTGTACAATTGAACACGGTATGGGTAGGAGTCAAGTGGAACATAGAATTGTTTGTAGTCAAATTGAACATAGAATTGTTTATTGACAAGTTTGTGGGTATGTGGTTTTTGCATTTCGTTCAATAGGGGGAACACGAGACCTGTAAAGAAAGGGGAATACAGATCAATTTTTGAGATTTTGACGCATTAGTAGGATTCATTCTTTTCCTCTCCACAGATACCGAGATCTATCCTTAGATAGACGCACTAGAAAGTTGAACAGGAAAGTTGAGACTGGCTTGTTCATGAGGCGAATGAAGGTTTTCTAGTTTCAATCTATAAATACCGTTTAGCCCTCACTCGCCGGTGGGCTCACAACACTTGCTTTGTTGATTGAATCGATCGGGATGCCCTCGGGGGCATCCCTCCCTGTTGTTGTTGATTGAACAGTGGAGATTCTCATACTTGTTAGCTGACTTCTTGCTTCCTTCGTACATTAGCTGCACTAGACTGTTGAGCTATAGAGTTTAGACTGACTGACTCCATGGCACTAGTTAATAGCTATCATAGATCGTTCCGGCCAGTGATCATTTGGAAGATCACTGTCCTCCACTTGCCTAACTACAAGAGATTCGAAATCGTATCCCACCGTATTCGTTCGTCCTCACTCATGTAACTTGCCTAGCAGTTGTAAGAGCAGCAACAACAGCCTGGAAAAGTCTAGCAACACTTGCTTAGAGGTCTAGTAGCACTGACCGGAAGTCCTGTAGTCCAGTCATTCTCTTGAGATCTGAGTTCCAAAGGTAGGTGAAGTAGGATTTCTCAATACCAATGGGTGAAATAGCACCCTCCGATGAAAGAGTCCATCTCGCAAGCACTACGAAGGATGGCAGGGAGAAGGAGGAGGATGAAGTGAAGATTTCATTGATTGCAGTGTTGCAAAAAGAGGTAGGGTGCAGACTCCAACAGACAAAGGCCGTTAAGGTAGCTGTGGCTAATGGAGATTTACTGGAAGTCAATGCTTGGTGCAAAGGGTTGTGTTGGACAGCACTGGGTTTAGAATTGACCACTGATTTCATGGTAATGCCTTTGAGAGAATATGGGGCGGTCTTGGGCATCCAATGGCTTGGGGCCAATCACATGGGATTTCCAACCCTATTGCTTGAGGAAATTCTCAAATGACTGAAGAAATTAGATAGCCAATCTGTGGTTTTGTCATACAATAAGATCCAATTTGTTTGGACTCGTTAGGTTTGGCCCATTACCTTGAGTGAGGCCGAACGTGTACACCTTTTGTTTGTTATGAAGATGTGATCTTATCCACCGATGGGTCTTGTTCTAAGCCCCCTATCCTAATAGGGTCCCATCTTGTGTCGGGTTAAGGCTCCACCTCATGTTGGGTTAAGGGCTTAGTTGAACCCAATTTCCTCTTGTATTTTAGGGCTTTGCTTGGCATTGGGCTTTAGTTAAGCCTACATCTTTATTTTGATTTGGTCTGAAAGAAATATACGCATTTTCATTCAGGCAACAAGCAAAACCCCATCGATATGTCTTTCTTTGATGGTTCATGTAGGCTTGGGTCTTTCATTCGCGTCTGTCTCTAGGGCTCTTAGCTGAACTATCGTAGTGTTTCAGTGAAGAGATAAAACCCATCCAAGAAGGCAGCTGCGACCTTAGGATTTCTCTCTCTTCCTGCTGCTCCAAAACCTGCTACTGAAAAAAAGGAAACTTGGAAGGGCGGGCAAGCACAAGCAAAGCCGTTCTCGTTCACTCGTTATTAGTCACTCATTCCCATGCTAATGTAGGTAGAGAAAGAATGAGACAAAACAACAGATTCATTCTTGAGTGAAACTCCCATATCCCCACCGGGTGAAACGAGAGCAGACTTCGCTCAATAAGGTACAACTATTCCATACTTCGAGTAAACAGTCTAATTCCATGTCTTATGGGAACGTAGTGTCATAGTTAGTTTCGAAAAGACTAGAATATCCAGCCTATCCAGCCACCTGTGCACCGAAGACTGACTCTCCTGAAAAAGCTGTGGACACAGCAACAGACTCTTTCTCATCAACTGACTCGGCGGGGGATTCATTCTCTTACTCATTGCCAACCAGTTCTTCCTCTGCCTTGGCATAAACAGAGCTAACTTTCCTTGAGACTACTTCTGGAACATCCCTATCCTTCGATCGATACTGCCGACATTACTCGTTATGAGGCGAGGATTGGCATCAGATGACTTCACTTGAGACATAACTTCTTCCGATAACTGAACTTCAAGTCTTAGCTACCCGAAAGAAAATAGAATAAGGGAAGTTGACTTCGAAACCGTACTTTGAGCTACCTACAGGAGGAAACTTCAAGCTTTCTATGGCACTTATCCCATCCTCAACTCGGTAATCTATCTTTACTGACTTGCCTTCAACAGCCTTAGCCCCAGGTGGTGTAACAGATAATTCAAGTAGACAGCCAAAAACACCGGTTCTATCTCTCAGACTACCTTGAGACTCAACAATGACTAATTAAAATTGTCTCTTCAAAAGGTTAAATTCTTATACTTTCATCATTCTTATATTTGTAATTCGTGTTCAGTTTCGGTACTGAAAGAACTTGCTTCTCGTATTGTTTTTGAGTGAGAGACCAGCCTTTAGGCCGTCTAGGCTCCTTGCTATCTCAGTCTCAGTGTTTGAGGAACAAGAGCTCGAGCTCGCTCCTTTTCGTAGCGTAGATCTTTCTTCTCTTAAGAGATTTTGAGAAGAGTGAGTGCGCTAAGGGAAGAAAGATCGAAAAGCATCAGAAGAGCGATGAATAAGAGAAACGGAATGAACGTCCGTTTAGCATTGCTCATTCTCACTGAAGATCCAACCTCTATCATTTGTACTTTCATTTGTTTTGTAGACACTTTAGACACTGAAGATGAAACCGTTTGTATGAAGTTTTTCATTTTCGTTTTTGTTTTTTTTGTTTGTGGTGAACTTATCATATCAAGTTTTTCTATAGAACGAGCACCGTGAACTATCTGCTTTTCAAAAACATTTGCTTGCCTTGAGTGGACTAGGTCAGACAGTACGCTCACTAGACCCAACTATTACTCACACGGAACACTCACCCAATCTTGCTTGAAAGCGGAGTGGAATCAAGAAACTCGCGCACCTTTAATATAGCCTGCAATCCTTTCGCGCTTCTCTTAGGAGATAGTAAGCAAGACTTTATACGCTAATTTCTTCTTTTAATCAATTTAGAGTTACAAAGTCTTATTGCATACCTTCGTCTTCACGGGTTGTTGTTGAAACCGACTCCTCCGCTTGGCGTTGTCCCTATAGGTTGAACTGCTAATGCCTCCGATTAGAGATTTCACAATGCCATAGGATTGATTGAAGTTTCTGGCCGGGTAACCTTTCATTCCGACACCCAGAATAAAGGCTTCCCTGCCGTAGTTGGGTTCATTAGGTCGTTTGCCTTCGGCCAATTAAGAATGATCCATTTATATAGATGAAACTAATCATCTTTTTTTAGATGGAAGCCGGTTCCACGACTTTAGTGGAAATGATGATCCTGCTCCCCCTGAAAGTCTCAACTACCTGAGGCTAAGGCGGATTTGTCAACGGCTGTGCTGCTGGCAATGATTAGAATAGCTATGTTGCTCAAACCTACCGGCGCCTTTATTTAATAGAATGAAGTTCCCGAATAGAAAAAAGAAGGATATCAGGTTTCAAACTAGATATAGATGTCCGGGAAGTGCTTCCTTGCATTAAAGCACATTCCGGGAGTGCAAGGTCATAGGGCTCATAGACATTATATATTTCTTATCTTTCCTTTATGGGGATCGTAGATCTCTCTTTTCAAAGTTGGCAAAGTGAGAACGCTGGTTCCGCAATAACCAAGTCAATCCAATCCTCAAGGGGAGAGGGGTCCGTATCCTGGGACTGAAGGATTTAGGGATCCCTCAAAGGACCGGGTTCAGGCTCAACCAAGTCTTCGTCCACCCTTTCTCGAACCAGATCCATGCCTTGGGCTTGAGTCCCAGCTTCGGTAGGAGTCCAAACAGCATTATCCATTTCGAATTCCGGATTCTCATCCATAGGTGGAAATTCTTCTATAACGGCATCAATTGGTTGTTTTGCTTATTCAACGACCCCTTCCCCTGAGCCGATTTTAGCTCTGGCAAACAGCCCTGATAGCTTAAATCTAATACAGGTTCTAGGTTGAAAGAATCAATGGAACCAAGCTTTCTGCTCAGGTTCAGTGTGACTCTAAGGCACTTGTTGATGCGCTACTACTATCAGTTCGACTTTAGCATTAGCAGTTAGGATTTATTTGACTTAGCCGTGCCTGCCTGACCTGCTTTCTGGCTAGCTTCTTTATGGCAAGCGCTAGCGTAACCTAGCTAGCGCTACATCTTGCTAACGTCGTCTGAATTGCCTTGCAAGCGCTACATCTATATGGCAAGCCCACGTCGCCTTCGTCCCCCATTGTAGTCGCCTTCTTCATATGGCAAGCGCTACCCGTCGCTTGCACTACATTGTCTGACGATAACCTTGCCTGACCGCTTCCGCTCTGACTGAGCTGACCGTCGCACCTGACTTCTATATCCCATTATCCATAGATCTCCTTCCTTATCGTTGCCGGTCTAAGCAGAAGGTTGCTAAGTCAGATGTCTGGTGAACACATTCGTAATGAGTATGGGTCTAGTAGGTGTACTAGGAAGGAAGCGAGGTACTGAGTTTAGCGTCGACAAGGCAAGTAGTGGATCTTTATTATAATGATATGGGAGACAGTCAAAGCATCAGTCTCAGCATCAACAGAAGAAAAGGACTGACCGACCGCCGTTCAAGAGAGATCCCGAAGGCTCGAACTTTTTGCTAGCTTTGAAACATGGGCCGAAGGAAAGAGGAAGACCAAACAAAGTCGCGGTCAAAGCAAAGAAAAAGATGCCAAAAAAGATTCACTTTAGCTTCTAGCTCGCTTAGTGTAGGTTGCTTGCAATCCTGACATCCCGAGTGACAGTTTGGGGGATTGATTACGTGGCTGAATCTCCCGTTAAGGAGCTTTCCTACGTTCCTGTCCTTGATGTCTCTCTCATTCCGGGGTGAGGGTGAGGTTGCTTGCAAGACTTTCGATAGCTGGCTCGGCCGAACGGAATCACCGATCTAGATACTAGATAGAAGGGTCGTTCACTCCCTATTCTTTGAGAGGTTGCTTGCGACGGTAGCATTAGCTAGGCAATCAAGGCAGGTCGAACAGAGTCAGTCCTAGGGCGAAGATCATCGGATGGAAAAATGGATTGAGCCGGCTAATCACTTGATGACCCGGTGGAGAATGGGAACAGAGAGGCGCTCCCATAAACGAATGAATGGGACTCCTGGTCCTGATCGAACCAGAGATTCCGACAACCCGGGGAATCGGCAGAAAGAGATGGGTCGGATACTGGAATCTGCCTAAAAGTCCTGACTTTTTCGAGGCAGGGCTTCGATCCGTATCTGGCCAACTCCTCGAACTGCTGGGTGCGACATATTCATGGACTGGCAAAGCGAACTCTCAATTTGATCAGGAGAGCCTAGAGAGCTCTCTATCTTTCCCCAAATTCCGACTAGCGCGGTTCTTTTTCTCGACCAATTTGAATTCGCATTTTTTTTATTTTCAGTTAAGTAGAGTAGTAAGTAGCTAGGCGGGTTTCAGCGCATGCTGCATTTAGAATCTCCAAATAAATTAGAAGCGCCTATGATAGCGTATGATTTTTCCCATTTGTGACCGACGGTTGCTTGCAAGAGGTGGCGATCAGCAGTGTTCCAAAGCGCCATAACGACGATAACGCTAGACCGTAATATAGGCTTGCGAAGCAACCACTCGTTGTTCCCCCTTGTAACCTTGCTCCGCAACCATCGAGTCGGCCTTACCAAACCAAAGACAACTAGTGTTCCCAAAGACGGAAGAACGACATGCGACGGAACAAGACGGTAAAGCAACCACTCGTTGTCGTTTAGTTGCCCGTCACTCGTAGTCTCTGCGTCAGAGGTGGTTGTTCGGAAGGGTTTGACAACGTAACAGACAGCTAGGCAGTTACTACGCAACACACATTGGGGTGGTGCAACAATGGAACGACTAGTAGTCTACGAGGTGTTACGGAACAACTACCCGACGAGTGGTAATAACGACAACTACAGTAGGTTTGACAGTAGCGTTAGGACGACTGGTTCTCGTAGTTGTATTGCCCTAACGCAACGACTCAAACAACTACGAGTGCCCCCAAGACGATGAGACGCATGCGCTATACCGTCGAGTATTGCTTGCGAAGCAACCGCAACTCGTTGTAGGTCCTCCACTTACATTACAGTCGAGTAGCTTTCACCCCTTCGCTTGCAATGTGCGGTTGGTTTACCTAACGCATGGCTTCCCCAACGCCAATAGTCGCATGAGTTCTCCTAGACCATAACCCATGCCTTGAAACAAACCGCATGATGCGTTCCGGAGTTGCCGTAGTTCTGTTACCGCCTTGTCGTCTTGGGTTGGGAAGGATACGACAGGCTCAATTCAAGGACACTCAATTTCAAGCTCAATTTAAGGCTTTCGAAGCTCTGACGCTTTCTGTCGCATTTGTTCTATCTTTTGTTTACCTATCATTTTCACTTTCTTTAACCGTACTTAGGTAGCTCTTCGTTCGTTCGGCAGAGGCGTAGAGCTATCTACTTGGTCGCGACTGGCTCTGCTACGCTAGGTTCTCCCTATGGCGCTACGCATCGTTCCCTTCGGTCGAGCGAATCCCATTGTTCCGGTCCGATAATCCCTATGTCTGAGGTCGAGCAGCTACGCTCTCGTTGGTCGAGGTTAGATCCTCGTATGTCGCCACTCTCGTCACTGGGCGTTGTCACTGATGCCCTGTTATCTCAGGACACTCTGCCAGGTTCTTCCTTGTTTGACCGGCCTTGTGATTCTCGTTATAGAATGTAGTGCCCGACAGTTTCAAAGAACGGGTGAAGTCTCGGGATCCGCTCTAGTCGAGTAAGAGATTTCCCCTGTAGAGTAGTCTCCGTATCAGTCCATGGGCTCAGGTGCAATTGCCTTCTTAGAGCCAGTAACTTCGTGCTGAAAATTGGGGAAAAAAGAGTTACAGAGGCATCTTCCATTCATATCGATTTTGGTTTTTCTGCACCATATTTTGATCTCCCTTTTCTTCGATCCGGAATTCCCAACAAATCCTTGACTCCTCGAATACAATGGGATTTCACACCTGGCGAATCTTTCACTCTACCTCCTCTTATTAAGACTATAGAATGTTCCTGCGAATTATGACCTTCGCCCGGAATGTGAGCAAATATATCATGTCGATTGCTCAACCGTACTTTGGCTATCTTACGTGGAGCTGAATTAGGTTTTTTCGGTGTTCTCGTCGGTACACGCGGGCGTACTCCTTGCTTCTGGGGACATTGATCC
>BQNB010011702.1:29452-41952 GCA_026074375.1 Tanacetum coccineum | reverse complement strand
TAGGAAATCAATCCCGGCACGACCGATGACTTAGTCTCCTTCTCCGCTTCGGCTCAACCACCTACCTAACCTCTTAGAAAAGATCCGATAGATAGCAGCTACCTAACTTTTAAGCCCTTCACCAATCAAGGTCTTTCATCTAGTAAGTCCTAGTACTATGTTCTCCAAGCTTGACTAATAGAATAGGCAGGCGCTTAGCTTCAACTAGTTCAGTTTGAGTCTTTCTCAGGAGTAGTTGCATTGCAAGTAGGCAGAAAATCAGTAGTGCGTTAGCTTATCTGTTCATTTTCAAACAACCCTTGTTTGTGCTCCTTTATCTTTCTAAGCCGCTCTCGCTAGCAGGGAATCTAGTTCAGCAAGGTCCATAGGGTGAGCTCGCTTGAAGCTGGGGCGCGTCTGGTGGTATCGTATATAAGATCACACGGCTGCTTTTAGGAGCGATCTGTTCATCCAACTCGAAATATCATAAGTAAGAGAAGAAGAATCTGACGCCCGAAATTCCCATGTCTTTATTGGTTGAACCAACCGGAGAAATCAGTCTTCCTGAATTAGAAGAGCAGGAACAAGTCTCTCTATTTTTTTAGGGGAGCAGAGCAGTCAAAGAATGAAACAGATCAAATGATTCTTCTAGAATGGCTATTTCTCACAATTGCTCCTTGTGATGTAGCGGAACCATAGCAATTAGGATCTCAAGACGCAACAACACCTATGATGCAAGGAATAATAGACTTACAACCCGATATCTTTTTCTTCCTTATTCTGATTTTGGTTTTCATATCATGGATCTTGGTTTGCGCTTTATGGCATTTCTAAAAAGACAAAAATCCAATCCCGCAAAGGATTGTTCATAGAACTACTATCAAGATTCTTCAGACCATATTTCCTAGTATCATCCCGATGTTTATTGCTATACCATCATTTTCTCTCTTATACTCAATGGACGAGGTAGTAGTAAATCCAACCATTACTATCAAAGCTATTGGACATCAATGGTATCGGAGTGCACCTCTTTACGAGGGTGATTTAAGTGCAACGGAATGCCTTAAGAATATGGTTTACGAAGCATCTGGCTTACCGGTAATCTCCCATTCCCGCCCTATTAGGTTAAGCTAGTAAGGCCTTATTTTTAATTAAATACACTCTTCAAAGCTTGCCTTTATTCCCTCCTTATTCGGGTCCCTAAAGGAATAGCTAGTAGGATTAAAGGAATTCAGACGAGATGTATACAGACTGATGTTGGAGGGAGAGACATAATTCATCTCATCGCATAGGAGAAGGCTCTTTGAAGCTTCGATTTGGAGGCTTGGGCTGGAGCTCTATCTAGTTGGACTAGAAGCTAGTTATTCTGGTCTACTTGTTGGGCAGGCCAGCCCTCCTTCATCCCTTCGTTCTAATCCATCCAGACAACTATGGAAACCGGAACTACTGGGCCGGGAGAGGACAACCTCTTGTTCCTGCTCCTCTTTCTTCGCTTCGGGGACGGAGGTCCTACGGTAGGTAACAGCAGGTACAAGCAACTTGACCGAAGGGGACCAGCGCTTCTACTCTTCCAACCGACGGAGCCGTTCGCTGAGCACATAAATAAACAGTAGGAAGTAAACTATTATTAAATGACTCCAAATTTAACTCAAAACGAGCTACTTTATGTTATGTGCTAATAATTTAATCGTAAACAGTTGCTTATTGTATTAAGTTTACTTTTTGTATCGTTTTAATAAGGATGTAATATTTTCAAACGCGTTGGGTGACTTTCGACCCATTGACTTTTCTATTATAAGCTAATTTATTTCTATTTTATCCCTTGACCTATTAGAGATATAACATAACATGAGTTTGTTTTCTCCCTAAGCACTTCGTTAGAAATAGTTGTTGTACCAGATCAAATAAAATAAAAGGTATGCAAGCTGTAATTGATTGATGTAATTACGAAAATGGTAGTCAAGGTTGGGTTAGTATAAATTTTTCTTTACATCTTTCTGGATAAGGGGACACTACCCTAACTGCATGCCTAAAATTCATGATACCAAATTGCCATAATACTCTTAACAAATGTAGTATAGGAAATACACATAAGTTTTGTCGTATTTTTAATCTTTAATTATTTGAGGATTACATGTTGATCAATCTGTGTTTTGTTCTCGGTGTAGATCAATGACTATCTTGATGATGTTGAGCCCCACCGGCGTATCATGGATAGGGTTATGTCATAGAAACGGATAAAAGAATTATCGGAGCTACCTTAAACTTTAAGTTTCGGTTAACGTGTGTTTGCTTTCATTGCGGAGGTTCCTAAGTTATGGTTGATGCGGCCTTGCGTTCATCATCATAGATATCAAGTAGTATTCCTCATTCAGGTTGTATATATTGTATGGGGCAAATATACATGTAATTCCGTCTGCCAAATACCCGAACAAGTAGAAATCGGCTAGGGACTTCTATAAGCTAAAACACAATAAACAAAACTCACCGCAGCGAAGCGCGGGTTTTCAAAACTTGTTATATTTAAAAGTTAGTGTAAAATTTAGTGTTTACATAGGAGTAACATCTTTTAATGCAAGCATATTTTTACAAGATTCTTATTTTACACTAAAATAATGTATTTTTTTGGTACATACATTGGAGATGCTCTTACTAGTACACGTGTCTAAAATTAAAAGAGCAAAACTAACAACATTTAAACCTCAAATCACGTAAAGGAAAGATACAAATATTTGTCGTAAGGGATGACGCTAATTTGTCAAAGCAAATATATGTTTCGCTGTTAAAAGGTGAGATGATCAGACTTTTGGACGTCTTCGGATCCTGTCTAACGCTTTGAGCTGTAACAAGACAAGAAAAACATGTTATCCTGGCACAGGTGTTTAGTCCGAGAACCAACTCCACTGCGTGAAAGAGTATTGGTAACATGTAGGAAAATGAACATGCACTAAGGGGGATATACATTCACTAAGATGAACATGCACTAAAGTGGGATTTTAGCTACTTACTTAATCATGTGTTTATTCTATCGAGTTTTTGTTGCCTTCATGATAAAGCCTACATTATATTGTGAGTCAGGCCTGTTATATTTTTGGCATGTTCGACGATTAACACAAAGCTATCTTGCTTAAGTTGATGACTATTGAGTACGTTGGTACATTATGAGAGATGAGTTTAGAGGCCTTATAGTAGCATAAACTTCTTTTTATTTCTAGGTCATGCGAAGGGGGCCAATCTAAGATCATACTATTCCTCTATAAGGACAATAGACGCTCTCAACGGCTAGGCGCCACTCTCTTTCTGAGTTATTCCAGCTTCTTCATGATTTCGTGCCGCGGTGAACAAACAAAACAAAAAAGAGGGCCATCTCAGCGGAAGGAGAAGGACCTGCAACGGCAGAGACTACTGACCCTATTCTTGTTCCTAGCCGTCTTTTACGAGTCCGGAAAGCCTCCTCAGAGGGATCCTCAAAATAGAATAGAGAAGGGCGGGCAGGGCTCCCGCAAGAGCCTCCCCCCTCTTCCCGGTCAAGATAGATGGGAAGGAGCCCTATCAAGGCCATAAACAGTCTCTTTATTTATGTACGTACACCTTTGTTTCAGGGTGGGGCCGCCCTTCCTCCTGCTAATCCGGCCATTTCCGAACCTGTCTTTCTCATCCCATTCAATGGAGGACTTTTCAATTCTTGCGATTCCCAGCCCCCTTAGCTTATTATTTTATATATATCTATATTATTATTTTATATATATCTATATATATTATTTATAAAGGGTTCCGCTCGGCTAAATAGGCTCAATGATCTCTTTCTTCGCTTCGATAGGCCGGTACGGCGCTCCGCGTGGTTATATTCATACATGTTCCGACTCGCCGGTCATTATGGATCTAGTGGCATGGCGGGGCAAAAGAAAGGGGGAGGGGGAAGCAACTACGAAGCTTCGTAGACTCGACAAGTCGCTCCGCTTATAGAATATAATGAAGCAAGCTAGCGCCTCTCCTAGTAGCGAAGGAAAGGGTCAGGAAAGGAGCAGAGAAGGGGTTGGATTTCACCTATGATCAGATCAGTGGGCAACCATAGTTGACTTTTTTCGTAGTGTTGTTAACGTTGTTGAAAGCTCATTACTTATTTAAGTAGGCCTCGCCTTTCGGAGCTGCTCCCAGCTCACACTATGGTGGAGGAGGTGCCGTGAAGATCTAGGAGTGTGAGCAGTACGAGCTGAAAGGCTCCCATACTGTTTGGAGGGCAGGGGGCATAGATGCCAAACAAACCTGACCCCTATCTATCGTCGTAGAAGCTGTTCCTAGGAAAGATTATGGTTCTCGGGTATCCAATCAATTAATCCCCCAAACCGGGGAAGCTTAAGCGGAAATGAAAGGGTAGGGTGAGGGAAAAGAAAAGGGGGGAAGCAACTCAATTTAAGGCTTCGCTCCCAGATCGCTTCGTGAGCTCATTTAGTAGACAGCGAGTGTGCGCCCCTTTAGAGAAGAGATAGGGGCGAGTACTACACGAGCTCGTAAGTAAAGTACGGAACGAGCCTTGTCTACGAAGCAGAGCGACCTCGTCTTGCTTGCTTCTGGCGAAGCTTCTCGCACTGGATAATAGGCATGGCAGGAATACGACTTTTTAGGTCGACCACTACACTACATAGAAGCGATAGCGAAGCCAAGCCGTATAAAGGCGAGCAGCCCTTATAGCAATAACAAACGGCCTACTTATAGCCCTTCCCAATTTCCAGTAGTAAAGTTTAAGCAGGATAACCCCCTCTCTATTCTTCTCTTCATGTATGTGGGCTGCCTGCCCCGTCCCGAATAGACGAACAGGAACAAGCTGAAGAAGCGAGAGAGATTTGAGATTCCGTAAGTAAATGATACTTTCTGTTTTGTCGAGAGGAAGGACCAAAATGCCTAAACAAGACAAGAACCAACTATATGCTTAACACAAACAGGTCCTCCCTCTAGCACACGGGGATCGGCCCTACGCACCGGGGACGAAGCGTAGAGGTCACTTTAGCTTGTTGTACCGGAGTGGTTCATCGTCAAAAGAACAACAATGGCTTGTAGCATTTCCTATTGATTTGTCTAGGGGATGGGATGTAAAAGAAGGCTTTATCGTCTAAAGGCAGGGGTGAGCTTTCTCACTATACCTCGCTCTTCTTTTATCCCGCCTGGTTTCTTATTCCTGTTACGTAAATTTCGTACGTAGACAGTTAGTTGCTCTGACTAGTTTTTTAGTGCAAAAAAGGACCAACGACGACCCTATCCTAAAGGAGAAGAAGGAGTAGGAGCAGAGCGGAGAATCTTTTTTGATTCCAGCCGAGAAGACTAGTAAAAGGAAGGATCAAGAATGTTATATATTTCAGGAGCTAGATCAGTTGCCGATGAACAAGTCAGAATTGCCTCAACAAAAATAGATGGAATTGGGCCTAAAAAAGCCATTCTGGTTCGTTATCGATTAGGTATCAGTGGGAACATAAAGATAAAAGAATTAACTAAGTATCAGATCGACCAAATTGAACAAATGATAGGTCAAGATCATGTTGTTCATTGGGAATTGAAGAGGGGAGAACGAGCAGACATCGAACGATTCATTTCTATTTCTTGTTATCGTGGAATTCGTCATCAAGATGGATCACCCTTACGCGGTCAACGAACTCATACTAATGCTAGGACTTGTCGCAAGCAAATTCGGAAATAAAAGAAGTCTACCGAAAGCCTTGGTACTTGTCTGATCAATCACACTGATAGCTTCAATAGTTCACTGAAATTTTGATTTGGGGATTTCACCGGTTACTAATCCAGTATCGGTATAGTAGGCCTCCTTGGCCACTCCACTAGTGGCTCGGCTTCGCCCTAGAAGCTACTGCTTACGCCTCTCTAGGCTTCGCTATCGCTCATGACTGGTATATGGATCTCTCTATGTAGTGGTGGCCTTCTAGAAGCTTCGCCAGAAGCGACTAGTCGCTTCCCGAATGCCCCTTTCCTTCGCTACTAGGAGAGTCGCTAGCTTGCTTGCATTCTAGAAACGGTAGCTTCCGCGCCCTTCCTGCCTACTGAAATAGATGTGAATGATCGTGACAGCTCTCAAAATCCTATTCAGTCTGATTAGATATGTCACTGAAAGAAAGTGATTCTGTTCCCTCTCTTTTTTTTTAGGATTCCGAGGATGGGCCGGCCCATCCTAACATCATTTATGAGGAGCCGGACGACAAAGCCTCCTCCTCAGATAAAGATGTCTCCGACGCAACTCTCCCGGCAATCAAAACTTTCTCTATTTATATTTTTGTTTTTTGGCGGGTTCGGTCAGGAGGGACAAAAGAGGGATGCTTTCTATCAGTCAAAAGCAGATACCGCCCCCCATGCTCCTACGGTCCACTTACCGAGGAATAGAAAGGAAGGACCCGGGGCCAGAGCAAGTTGGGTTGGGGTATAGAGCCGTAAGCGCGGTGGGGGGTGACAAAGGACGTGCTCGTACGGTTCATATAAGGAAATGAAAAAGTCATTGATTGTTGGGAACTTTCACTCCTCTATATTCGAAATATGCCTTTCTAGGAGCATTACGATCTGCAGCTCAAATGGTCTCTTATGAAGTCTCTATTGGTCTTATTCTTATTGTGCGCCTTGTGAGCGCGTTTGGATCCGCGAAGGAAATCGCTCGGATGTTCCCCTAACCCAACCCGGGAACGGACCGGAGGGAACCGCAGCATGGGGAATGTCCGCGTCTCGTCGCAAGGCTCATTTTGAGTTGTGGGTCATAGGGCGGGCAGCTTTTTCTGATCAAGGGCCGGGGCACAAGGGTCCTAGTACTATCCAGGTGCGAAGAAGCCCGGAGGTGACTGCAATGAGCAGAAATCTCACTCACCGGCCTAAACGACGAGCAAACACTCGAACGTGAGAGCAAGGGATCACCCAACGAATGGACGAGCTCAAAGGGGGGAGGAGAGAGGGGGGGCAAGAACCATGTTTTCAGAGAAGTGGCGGTCCGAATCTTATCTGAACTGCGAGAATAACTGACTAAGCCGTGCCATAAGGGGTCATTCTCCAAACGGGACGGGACCAAGCCTTTAGGTTGTTAAAGTAGGTTGGGTGACAGATCGGCCATAGGAGTACTCCGGGATATAAACCAGGGCAACAAAAGTGGAGCATACGGCGATGCCGCCCGTTTTCGTTTCGTGGGAGTCCCCGGCAGAGGAAAGGGCTGTAGGTGATGGCGCGTTCTGCTTCTTATCTAGAGAGGGGCGCTGAAATCCTTTCTATGGGCTCGTGCGTGGCAGCTGGTATAGATGAATAAAGGCGGACCGCTTGAACGGGACCTATTCTCTTAATATAATAGGCGGCAAAGCGGAATAGAAAAGCACGGACGAGCCACATGCAGGGAAACTTGCACGTGTGGTTCTGGCCGGGGACCCCGGTATACTGTACTAATATGTGTAGGTCCCCGTAATTCGAGTGAGATTGTCATGGCGCAAAAGCAGATATGGTCCGGTATTCCCTTGTTCCCTGTATTGGTTATGTTCTTTATTTCTTGTCTAGCAGAAACTAATCGAGCTCCGTTTGATCTCCCAGAAGCGGAAGCTGAATCAGTTGCAGGCTATAATGTAGAATATGCGCGGGATGCGATCCTTAATAGTTCACTGTTGGCGGAAGCCAATGTCCCGGGGTCCCGGGGACTCATTCTGACTGAAACAAGGGGCGGGTCTTACCAACTTAAAAATCTGCTATTTTAGGGAAGCCAAAAAACGTGAGCGCCTAGCGTGAACCTTATTGAAAAGGCCCTTTACTAAAAACATAGAAGGTAAGGCCGGCTTTCGAGCTATAGCTTTACAACCATAGGGCTTAGATCGGCCCTTCTTATTATATTAGTAAGTATAGTTGCTGAGGGCGCATTTTGACCTTTCTATTTAGTAGGTTGTCGTATCGATCAAGGCGAAACTTGAGTTTGATTGCAGGGCGCGCGTTAGCGCTTTACTAATAAGATAGAAGGGGCTTTTCTTGTTTAGTAAAGTCTCGCTTTTTGATAGGAGTAGGTGCGGCAGGGCACTCTTCATTCGAAACTAATGAATGTCAGGTCGGGGCTTTCTGCCTTGTTATCAAAAAGGGGGTTGGGTAAAGCAAACTCCTCCTGGACGAGCACGGGCTTAGTCAAGTAGAACCGGGTTGCGTGGGGGGGGGGGCGGGGGGGGGGGCTGCTGGATGCTCCGATCGAAAAGAAATCAGTGGGGCCATGCCGGTACGACTGAATATGCGTTAGAAAGGTCAATCCCTCCCCTACGACACAAAAAAAAGCGGGCCGAACTTCTAACAGCCCGCCCGCTTCCATAGAACAATATCGTGGCAACGTAGACCTAAGTGAAGTGGTCATATTGGATCTTGGGACATCACAAGGACGGCGACATTATTTATTAAAACGAGAATGCCGTGTCGTCCAAGCGGAGCCCTAGAAGAGAAGACTCGCGCAAGACAGCTGACTCCTTTTCATGAAAAGACTAGCCAAACCAGCCCGCTGCTGAGTCAATTTCAGAAAGAAGTAGGCGGCAAACACGGAGGACGTACCGCCACGGTCCCGACCTTACCAGCACCGGGGGTGTACTAATCAATGAACCCCCGGAAACCTACTTTCTTTTCTGACAAATCAACACAGGGCCTAACCGTCACGACTGTTGTTGTGATTGATTGAGTTGGAGGGATCTTTCGATTACTTCTCCTATCATTATCCATAGAACCCCGATACCGTCGTAAACAAAGCGTCACGACAGCATCCAAGGTCACTTTTTTTAGATTCTTGGGGGGCAAGGAAGAGGCTGTTATGTTAGTTGTAGCGCGCCTTCCCTCTTTATAACACTTCGGAAAGATTTTTCAGTCTTTTCTTATGATGACCTGGTCGAGAGAGTACGATACATCGGTGTAAAAGATTGATCCCTTTGGATCTTGGTCCATGATGGCCTTTTGATTAATAGAACTGGAAGAGGAGGAAAAGAAATAGCTTATGATGACCATCTATTTGAGTCGATCATTTCGTAGATCTAATTCAAGTTTTTTTTGATGCAGTGGAAAGGCCTTAAAATCTGAAGTTTGACGCTTAAAGGAAGAAATGTTCTTGGTGGATGCAGGACTTGCGACCGCCAGAATGAGTATGCAGGATGAGCCTAAAGGAGTTCCAATCAAACCGAGCCACAAGGTTGAGAATAAGGTGGAGATCATGATATAGTGGCAAGCGAATACTGTCAAAAAGCAGATTTTTTTTAGATTCTTCATGGATATAGTGACCGGTGAATCATTGATCAAAGAGCGAGCTGCCGCCAGGTTTAATGAGTTGGTGGGATCCTGTAGTGGCTGGTGAACCGCTTCTTTCTCTTCTTCCACGAAGATTCACACAAAAACCGATGGCTTGGATGGAACTGAACAAGATTTGGCGAACGGGTCAAAGGCTTTTTTATTGATAAAGTAAAAGGAGGTTATTCAGTAGCCATCGCGGGTTTCATTACTTTTATTCCATTCTGTCTTCTCATAAGAAGAGGAAGGATATCGAATGATCAATTCACCATTGAGAGCATTAAGCCCAAAAGGACGAATATTGTGGTGTTCTAACAGCAGCAGTCAAACGGGGGCGTGAATGCGAGATGCCAGCGGAAAAGAAAAGGATAGAAGCTGGAGACTGGCCTATATTCCTACTAATGTGATCCCCATTACTTCAAATATGTTCTACACTACGATATATTGCTCTGATGTTTTTACAATTATCTTTTTTGAAGCAGATAGTTCACAGTGCTCATTCTATCGATACTGGGAAATAAAAAAAAATAATGTTTACACTCAATTTTCATTACGAAGATGTATCACGTCAGGATCCGTTGCTCAAACCGAATCATCGCCACGTTATGGAAGTTCCTGGATCGTGTAAAATAAGAGTAGTACCAAAGGCAGCACCTTCTGATTTCATAATCAAAAATGGAAAATTGGCTATGGAGATTCCGTGCGGTCAGAAATTAATACAGACACAAAGGGCTTCGACAGGAAAGTCGTTTCGATCCAATCCATTCTTGGGGTCAAATAAAGACAAAAAAGGATATGTAAGTGACCTAGCACGGCAAAGCACTCTCCGAGGGCATGGAATGTCTCATTTTTTGGTAAGAATCTCCGCAGTAATGTCTCTGTTAGATTTTCCGGTCGAAATACGGGAAAAGTCCATTCAATTCTTGATGGAAATGGAGTTTTGCGAATTCTCCCCGGAACTGGAAGATCATTTCGAGATCTTCGAACATATTCGAGGGTTCAATGTCACTATTGTAACTTCGGCCAACACACAAGATGAGACTTTACCACCGTGGAGCGGCTTTTTTCAAAAAGATGAGGGGGAAAGTCAGTAAGATGTCGGAGAAGCAAAATATACGAGATCACAAACGTAGATTGCTCGCGGCTAAGTATGAATTGAGACGAAAGCTTTATCAATTTGTAAAGATACCGATCGATCTAGTGATATATCGTCTTGGTAGCATCAAACCAATAGAACAAGGGTTAGCTCTGCAGCTGGTCTACAAGCAAGGTAAGTAGGTCCATGCGACCGGACCCGGATGTACCCTTTAGCCGCGAGGGGAACCGGGTAAACAAAGTCGCGATCAGAATGAATGGTAGTTCGCTGGGCCTGTCTTTTGCTCCCAGAGGTGCTGGTTCGAATCCAGTTTGTGACAACCACAAAGCCTTTGATCATAGAATATCTCGGGACCCCCGCTGGTAAGGGGCTCTGGCAGCTGCACTTTTTTTTTATGATGCATCGAATGCTTCCTCTGCTTTCAGTAAAAATAAAAAATATTCAAAAGAAAAAAGATTCTCGAGGCACTCTTTCTCTTATAGCGCTCTTTCCTTCCCTTCGAGCTAGCCGGAAGAAATCCATTTCTTTTATCTGTAAGAGAAAAGGCGCTTATTCCATGAAATAGGAGCGCGGCGGAGTCATGAACAAACAAGAATAGCCACTTCCTTATCTACGCTATTGACTTTCCTCCCCCCGTGGGAAGTAGCAAGAGCCTTTATCTAATCTACTATTGAACCATCTCACCTGAAAAAGTCAGTCGCTACCTTAAGGCATGCCTTGACTCCACTCGATGGGACTTGCTTTCATAAAGATTTTTTCTTATTTACTTTATTTACTCGCCTTTACTTTAGCAGATATCTTGTTTGTATAAGTAAAAGAGGATAAGACCACCGTTTGCCACATTTGCTGATGAAACAAGATAAAGAACGGGTTCTCCCTACTTGCATTGAGCGGGATGCTGCTTTCTTCTCTGTTTTCGAGATCGATTGACTTCCATTGACCTAGATGGGAGTTGTCTTCTTCGATAGCGGGTTCTACATCCGGCATCCCTCTTTATTTCCGGGAGAATGTAGCCGATTTCCTTAGTAAGCTGGGACCTGTCCAATTGCTAGTTTGGCTGGAGTTGTTCGTTTCGAAATGCTAGGTTGACATAGAAGAATCCGAAAGGAGATGCATTGAAGAAATGTCAGGGCTGTTCCGCTAGTTGGATAGGCGACTTCTCAATCTTGGAAGAGCATCTTGCAAGGGTTAGAGGTTTTGAAGGATGAGCTGGTATGGAAGATAGAAAGCCACGTTTGTACTCGTGACTTAGTGGATCGAAACAACCAGTAGAGATTTCGGATCTTATTATACGTGACCCCGAGCCCCAATTCAGATCTTCTTTCCTGGTAACTGCCGCTTCGATCAAGCGTTAAACTACTACTTATGGCTTCGGTCGAGAAAGGTATGGGTCGGTAGGATAATGCTAGGGAAATTAGATCCACTGTCTCTACTCCCACCTATCCCGCTTAAGGTTATATGGATGAAGCGGGTCCACCACCTGGAAGAGTATTGAGATTTCTTGCTTTGAAGTGGGATTGTAGTTAATCGATTAGCTAGTAGGCTAAGGTCTAAGCACTAAGGGAACAAGGGGCTAGCCTCAAAACCCTAACACTAAGCTAAGTGAACGACCAGCAGCTAATCGACTAAGTGGATTAGGATTGTTAGTGAGTGAAGGAAGCTCTGGGAAAGCTTACGAACGGGTATCCTTTGATTCCCTTTACAGTGGGAAGGAAGAAGCGTAGCGGGACGGGAGGAGTTAATACCCGGTTAGCCCCTCGCTTTATGGCTTAGAAGAGTAGCTGGCATTGGCTCTTTGCTTTAGGGACAGTCGATCAAGGGGATGACGGAAGATGGCATCAAATCCACGGCGTAAAGGCTTGGATGACTTTATTTAGGCCATGGCACTCTTTTCAATGGCAAGGACAGCTTTTGTCGTTTTTTGACTAAAGACATTCAATTTCGATCATTACTCCAGATTCCGTAATCCGACGTGAACTTGCACGACTAAGCTGCGCTGCGTTTGCCTAGCTGGGTGAAGGACGTAAAGGAAGAGGGTCGGCAAGTTACTTCTTTTTGATTCCCAGATGCATTGAAATAACAAATAAGCATAAGCAGTAAGCAGTAGAGAAGGTGATTCACGGTGAAGTATTAATGGGAGACCAACTCCGGGTACTGG
>BQNB010011702.1:0-15784 GCA_026074375.1 Tanacetum coccineum | reverse complement strand
AGTCGTATGTTGCTATACATCAAAGGAAAGAAAAATGGTAGAATGATGCTTGAATCTATTGAAAATAGACCTCTTGTCAATCCGACTATTGAAGAAAATGGTCAAATTCGTAACAAGAAATATGCAGAACTCACTGAGCAAGAGAAGCTTCAAGATAATTGTGATGTTCAAGCACTCAACATTGTTCTTCAAGGTCTCCCACCAGATGTGCATGCTCTTGTCAACCACTGTCAGTCAGCTAAAGAAAATTGGGATAGAGTCAAGTTGCTCATGCAAGGCACTGAACTTTCATATCAAGAACGCGAATGTAAACTCTATAATGAGTTTGACAAGTTTACTTCCATCAAGGGTGAATCACTTCATGAGTATCACTTGCGCTTTGCTCAACTCGTTAATGATATGCACACTATTGGCATGACCATGCAGCAAGTTTAAGTGAATACAAAATTTCTGAATGCTCTTCAACCAGAATGGAGCAAGTTCGTAACCGATGTTAAATTGGCAAAGAACATGTATACTACTAATTTTGAGCAGTTGTTTGCATATCTGAATTAACATGAGGGACATGCAAATGAAGTACGAGATGCATGAAAGATATCCAGATCCTCTTGCATTAGTCGCCAACTATCACACTCAGTCAAACTCTGCTCAATATCCACAACAACTATCATCAATTCATCAAACCACTCATTCTTCTCAACCATACTTATCAACTTATGAAGCACCTCATCATCCACAACAATATCCACATGCTTATCAGCCTCAAATCAGTCATCTAACACCATCAGTTCCTCAAAATGGATATCATTCCACTCTAATTTCACAACAACCACCAATTGAGTTTCCACAAATTGAATCAGGACTTGCTGTTCCAGTATTTCTTCCAGATGAATAGCCAATTGCTTGTCTCAACAAAGAAATGGAATTTATGTCAACTGATGTTGTATTACGTTTTCCATCTACCAATAACTAACTCAGAACATCTTCTAATCTAAGAAACCAAGCTACCATTCAGGATGGCAGGTTCACTATTCAACAAGTTCAAGGGAGACGAGGTCAAGGTTTTGCTGTTACGAGAACTTAGGGAAATGCTACAAGTTCAGGGGAAAACAATGCAACTAATAAAGCAAGTGTTGTTAAGTGTTATAACTGTCAGGGTGAAGGGCACATAGAAAGGCAGTGCACTCAGCCTAAGAGGCCCATGAACTCTACATGGTTTAAGGAAAAGATGTTGATATGAGATCGAAGGGAATATACTTGCTCTTCAAGCACAATGAATCTAGGTCAAGTATTTTTTTTTTATTTTTTGGGATAGGACCAATTGGCATTTCTAGCAGCAATCCAGGAATTTCCAGTACGTCAAGCTTGTCAGAACCAAAAGCAATTTCCGAAACAGAATGCTGCTTTCCAAGACTGAATGATCATAGATGCTTATGATTTTTGAGCTGTGATGAGATCTCTTCAAGGGCAAAAGCGGGGTTCTTTAAGCTAATCTATTTCTATTACTTCTCATGGCCAATCTCTCAAGTTATGATTTAGACGTCCTCTCTGAGGTACCATCATCTGACACTTATCAACATGAAGTGATAAATCAAAGTGTGCTAGAAATGTCGTATTTTGAACAAACACCTATTATTGATTCTCCCGATAATGAGATAATAAGTGATAGTAATATCATTTTTTATTCTCAATAACTGCAAGAATCACAACAAGCGGTTGTTCAAGATACTAATTCGTCTGCACAACAATATTCAATGATAATATATATGTTTGAGCAAATGTCTGAACATATGTCTAATCAAGTAACTAACTGGAATAAGGCTAATCATAAATCCAAAACTGTTAATGAAACTTTAACCGCTGAGCTTGAAAGATACAAAGAACGCGTCAAAACTTTTGAACAAAGATTTAATGTTGATTTGAACAGTCGTGAAAAACTAATTGATTCTTGAATGGATGATATGATTCGGGATAGGTGTGCACTTAAGCAAGAAATTGACTCACTTAAACAGACTCTTTCCAAACAAATCAAGGAAAAGGAATCATTATTGCAAACATTTACTGTTTTCAAAAAGGAATCCAAAGAAAAAGAAAATAAAAACATGGACAAATAAATTGATTTAGAAAAGAAAATAAAAGAACTGGATAATGTTGTTTATAAAGTAGGTCAATCTGCGCAAACGGTGCACATGTTAACGAAATCACAAACTTTTTATGATAATACACACAAACAAGCTCTTGGTTATCAGCATCCGTTTTATCTTAAGAAAGTTCAGCGTATTAAGCTAATGTTGTATGATGGTAGTGTAATATCTAAGAAACATGATGTGATTTTTGTGGCTGATGAAGAAGAGACTTTTATTTTAGAAGAAGAGAGTCGATAAAAAATGCTCGCAAAACAAATGGATCAAATTTCAAAAAACAAAAAATTAATATTTCTCCAATTAATTATAACGAGTTAAACAAATTGGCTGAAGATTTTGGAAAACATTTTGCTCCACAACAAGAACTGTCTACAGAACAAGCTTATTGGTTACAAATATCAAACCCTAATTCTGAACATCTTGTTGTTCCACAGATACCTATTAAAATAGAGGCTTCTAAAGAACTTCTAAAAATAAGTTTGGTAAATACAAGTTTACAAAAACTAAAATATCATCTAGCCAGTTTTGACAATGTTGTGAAATAAAGGACCACACCTGATGCTATAACCGAGGGTTCATGGGGTTTTGAACACACCAAAGCGGTTTTTCTCATACAGATAATTCCATTTCTAAATTCTTTAAAAACTTTATTTAAAGATTTTAACCAAGAACTTCATGATGAGATTAATGAAGTACAAACGGTTTTAACCAAATGGAAGCTGATGTTGAACAGTGTTCTGTAGACAAGAAATGTTTTGAAATTCAAAAGAAAGAACTTTTTCTAGATAATGATCGACTCTTAAGACAAATCATATCTCAAGATATTGTGCTTACTGTTATGAATTCGTTTGTTTTTATTGATGATTCTGCAAAGAGTGATAAAAGTTTTGTTGATATATATATAATAAGTGTTTAGAACTTGAAGCTGAGCTTGTCAAAAAGAATGATGTATATATTGAACTTTCAAAATGGTTTTCAAACCTTAAACAACATTGTATTTCTATTGAAGTTTTTATGCAACTAAATCAATAAATTTTTTAAAAAGACAAATTATGTGATAATCAAAATGATCCTGAATTTTAAGAATATTTTGAACAAAATGATTTGAAAGCTCAACTACAAGCAAAGGACACTACGATCAGTAATTTGAAGAAACATATTCACTCTTTGAATAACAAATGTAATCAAGCCACTGTGAAAAAGGATATTGATGAGTATGAAACAATAAACATAGAATTGAAACACAGTGTGGCTAAATTACTTAGAGAAAATGAGCAGTTACATATAGAAAGAGAGCATTTGAAAAAGACTTACAAAGAGCTTTATGATTCTATCAAAAAGACACGTGTTCAAACCAAAGAAAGATGTGACTCTCTAATAGCACAACTAAATCAAAATTATGTTGAAAATACTGATTTGAATGCTTAAATCCAGGAAAAGGTTTTTGCAGTTACTACATTAAAAAACGAATTAAGGAAATTAAAAAGAAAAAATGTGCTTGAAAATGCTGCCCAATGCCTAATCCCAATGTCATTGCCTTCGGAATGTTCAAACTTGATTTAGAACCTTTAGCTCCTAAAGTATTGAAAAACAGGGATGCTCACATAGACTATATTAAGCACTCTCGGAAACATGTTGACATACTTAGGGAAATAGTTAAAAATGCTAGAGCACTAAGTCCTCTAGATAGTAACTTAGACTCTGCCTATAAGTATGTTCAACGACTTCAAGAGGTTCTAGTTTATGATAAAGACGCATGCCCCTTTTTAACAAAACCTAGTGAGAAATTGGTTGTTGTCACACCGTTAAATAGAACTAAGAAAGTTAGGTTTGCCAAACCTGCCGCATCATCGAGTTATACTCAAAAACAGGTAGATTCACATAACACAAAAGATTCTAACAAACATGTGTTACCTTCTACAAGAATGAACAGTTCTACTGAAGCTAGCGGATCAAAGTCTAGGAGCAATACAAAGAAAGATAGGATCTCGCAGTCTTCCAGTAGTAACAAGAAGAAAAATAAACTAGAAGATCATCCTAGGATTGCTAAGTCGAGTTTGAATAAAGAGAATTATGTTATTGAACCTATGTGCAATGCGAATGTTAAGCATACAACGTTAAATGCGAATTCTGAATTAATTTATGTTAAATGTAATCAATGTATGTTTGATGCAAATCATGATGTGTGTATTCTTGAATTTGTTAATGATGTGAATGTGCATTCTAAATCTAATACTGTTACGAGGAACAAAAAGAATAACATTTGGAAACCAAGTAGAAAAATGTTCACTAAAATTGGTTATAGGTGGAAACCTACAGGACGGACCTTCACTGTAGTTGGAAATATATGTCGTTTAACTAGGATCACCTCCACTAAATTAGTGCCTCTTAAGGAAAGCATTTCAAAATCAGTAAATACTTCTAATACAGAGATTACGATATACCGTAGGAAAACCAAAGTTGCAAAATCGGTAGATTTGAGTAGTGAACTTAGTATCTTAGGATCTAGGCCATCTAACATCTCGAAACCCAACAAAAATTAGGGATCTACTATTTCAAACTCTCCATCTACTTCTCTTGTCAATTTCAGGCTGTCTAAATTATTCTCTGGTATTTGGACTCCGGATGCTCCAGGCATATGACCGGAAACCGCTCTTAGCTCATCAACTTTGTCCAAAAATTTCTGGGTACTGTCAGATTCGAAAACTATCAAATTGAAAAGATAATGGGCTATGGAGTCTATCAGATGGGAAATGTTATGATTTCTCGGGTTTACTATGTGGAAGGATTAGGCCACAACTTATTTTTCTTTGGCCAATTTTGTGATTCCGATCTCGAGTTTGCTTTTCGTAAACACACCTGCTACATTCGTGACTTAGAAGGTGTTGACCTACTCAAAAGATCAAGGGGTTCAAACTTATACACATTGTCTTTGGAAGATATGTTGTTATCCTCACCTATCTGTCTCTTTCTGAAAGCATCAAAGACCAAGTCTTGGTTATGGCATCGAAGGTTATCACATTTGAACTTTGAGTATATCACTACACTGGCCAAACAAGGACTGGTCCGAGGGCTACCCAAATTAAAGTTTGAAGGATTACTTATGTTCCGCCTATGCTCTATACAAAAGCAAGAAACACTCCCACAAACCCAAAGCTAAAGACTCAATTCAAGAAAAGCTCTATCTGTTGCACATGGACCTTTACGGGCCAATGCGGATTCAAAGTATCAATGGTCGGAATCCAGACTGGTTTATTGTTGACGATTACTCTCTTTTACTTTGGGTAAAATTTCTATGATTAAAGGATGAAGTTCCAGAGTTCGTGATTAAATTTCTCAAAATGATTTAAGTTCGTCTCAATGCGACACTCTGTAATATCAGAACCGATAATGGTATAGAGTTTGTTAATCAAACCCTGAAAGCTTACTATGAAGATGTTGGGATTTCACATCAAACATCCTGTTGGTCCCACTTCAATACTTATATAGATCGAATTCCTTAAGCTTGTTTAAGGTTTAGTTATATTACATAAATCTAACACAACTATAGTAGAAACTTTGTGTGAATGTATTAAAGATTATGCGGAATCTAATCTTTAATAAGAAATTTTTTTAATGGAACAATAAAACACAATGAACATATAATTCAACAAAACATAAAAGCTCCAATATTATTAAGCAAATAATATGAATACTCTCAAAGTATTAGGGTTACAAAGACCTTGAAGCTATGATAATTCTATGAATGACTCGTTTTGTTTTGATACGTGTATTGGTATTGATACATTCATCTCTATGCCCTAGGACCTCCTTTTATACACCAAGGAGTCCTAAACGGCTTACAATACTTTCCTAAGTAATCATAATCTTCTAAATAAATAACTTATACATATCTTTTACCAAAATATCTCATACAAATCACATAAGCAGTACTAACTAACTCAGCAGTACTAACTTCTTCACTAGCAGCATTAACTCCTTCAGCAACATTAACTTTGTACTAGCAGTAGTAACTTTTGTACTAGCAGTACTAACTACTTAGCAGTTTTTCTTCTAAGTCTCTGAGCAGTCTTAACTTCCACTAGCAGTAGTAACTTCCTCTAGCAGTAGTAACTTTGTACTGACAGTTGTAACTTCACCAGCAGTCTTAAACACTTAGAATAATTTTCATTGAAATTCTCCAGCAGCACTAACTTTGACTGAGCAGCATTAACATCAATAAGAACAGTAGTAATTCCAAACAGCATCAAGAAGCTTTTAATACCAGGATACCCAAATGGTCTCATAAAACTTAAAGTTGGTGTTCTACCATGAAAAAGTTCATATGGAGTCTTGTTATGAGGCTTAACTACCAACACTCTATTCTGTACATAGCAAGTAGTATTAATTGCTTCTGCCCAAAAAGTAGTTGGCAACTTAGAATCAGCTAGCATAGTCCTAGCAACCTTAATTAGTGTCCTTTTCCTCCTTTCAGCAACTCCATTTTGTTGAGGAGTTCTAGCTATACTAAATTGTCTCAGAATACCCTTCATTTCACAAAACTGATTCATTTCTCTGTTCTTGAACTCAGTTCCATTATCACATCTAATCACCTTAACCTTGTGATCTACTAGATTTTCTATCCCAGTTATAAAGGACTTAAGAATGCCACTAGTCTCATCCTTAGTAGCTAGAAAGAAAACCCATATAAACCTACTATAATCATCTGTGACAACTAGGCAATACATTTTCTTCATAAGGATTTTTACAAATGTTGGACCAAACAAGTCCATATGCAACAAATGTAAAGGAAGACTGATTGAGTTCTCTATTTTGGTCTTACAAGAGGCTTTGTGCTGCTTTCCCTTTTGACAAGCAACACAGGTTTGATCATTTTTAAAAAGTTTAGAAGGTAAACCTCTTACAAGATTTCCCTTAACCAATTTATTCATGGTTTTAAAATTTAAGTGACCTAGCCTTCTATGCCAAAGTTTAGATTCATCAGATGTGGCTTTTGCAAAAAGGAAAGTTAAACCTCTTTTAGGAACTATGTTCTTTAAATCAACACTATACATATTGTTCTTTCTAGGAACTCTAAGTAAAACTTGACTTTCATCAATTAACTTAATGTTTAGAGATAACACAATACAGTCAGTGTCATTAAAAAAACACTATTCTTTTTATCACACATTTGTGAGACACTAAAGAGATAAAACTTTGACTCTCTCACAAAATACACATTTTCAAAATCTAGATTACCAGTTTTAATGGTACCTTTCGTATGATTTTCCCTCCTTTGGGGTTCCCTCCAAAAGCAACATATCCTCCATCTATCTCTTCATAGTTTGTAAGATAGGACATGTTCCTTGTCATGTGCCTTGAGCATCCACTATCAATTACTCCTTTATCCTGTAGATCCATTTGTGGATTGCCCTGCACATCAGATAAGAAAATCAGTTTCTTTTGGGGACCCAAGCCATCACTGACTTGGATCTGCCTTGTGCATCAATATAATAAAACCTTTTTAGGATGGTTGATGCACTGTTGTGTTTAGAAACATGGTCTAAAACTTTAGTCTTTGGTTTCCAAACCCAACAAGCTGAGGCCTTAACAGCATTAACATTATTTCTCTGAATAACATTAACTACTGTTTTTGGCCTAGTAGTATTAACATTTTTACCCCTAACAGTATTAACCTTTTGATTAATAATCCTGTTTTTAAATGATGTGTTATTAATAATGGACCTCTTAATAGTTGAATGTGCTATTTTAGAAAGATATGACATTGGTCTAGCAACATTCACTGTTGTTTTTGAATGAGCAGTATTAACTTGTCTACTGATACTTTTGTTTTTGAAATATTTTGTCTAGCAGTATTAATTAATACTAAGCCAGACTTGATTAGTACTGCTCTTGGAACCATGTTCTTTTTAGCACAGGGGCGAGTCTTTTTAGTAAAATCTTGATGATTCACCCTTTGAGCATTGTTCCAAACAGGTTTAACATCCTTTGATTTGAAATTGTTTTTTGATGGTAATTGCTAATCAACTTACAAATGAATCAAAGGCTTCCACACACTAACATGCCTTATTAAAACCAACAGAAATTGCTTCCTAGTTCTTGAGACATCATATTGGTTCCAATGTTCTTAATTCCTGTCAGACTGTGAGTGTGTTTGCCTATGTATCTCAGCTTGTTTAAAGTTTTTCATAGCAGTTTGCATCCTTGTTCTTCTAGGTTTGACTAAACTCTATCTTAGGGAATACTAGGCTTAACTATTTTTTTTCATCAGTTTTAGTTTGAGACACATCCTCTTCCTCATTATTTGACACCTAATCTTCAATAATTAGGGAATCATCAGACTTCCTAACTACCTTAGACACTTCTTCATCAGACTTTCTGTTCTCAACTACAGGCTTATTAACAAACTCATCTAAACCAGTAAAAGACAAATCATGGTATTAGAGGCATGAAATTTCCTGTGTAGGGAGGGTGAACCTGTCATTATATTTTTTCATAGCGCAAAACTTTCTTGCAATTATTAATAATTTGACACTCTATGGATCTCTTGTTTAAAACTTTAATGCATTATCAAATTATCTACATTAAATTGAATGCTATCTTTTTCTTTTTGAAGTTTTTCAAGCTTCTTACTAAGCTCACTAATAGTTATTTCTCTTACTTGAATATCCCATTTTAAGCCATTAATGTTTGCTACATAAACAGGCTCATTCTTTTTATAAAATTCAAGTTTTTCTTCCACTGATTCTAAACCTGTTTTATAACCTAAAACCATCAAACTAGATTTCTCTAAATCTCTTAATAGTTGATCATTTTGAGATCCAAGTAATTTAACAGTTTCCATACAAGATTTTGAACAATTTGAATCATTGGATACCTCTGAGTCAGAACTTAAAAGACGAGTAAGCCATGAGTACATAATTAGGCCCTTCCTCTGCCTGATGACTCCAGTCATATCCACCAAGACCATCACATGACACCAAAGATGTGGAAGTAGATGTTTCTACAGGCACACTCCTTCTTGAGCTTTATTTCTTGTTGTCATGATTTCTTGAAGCTCTACACTCCCTAGCAAAATGTCCCCTCTTATGGCAGTTGTAGCATTCCATTTTAGACTTATCAAAACCAATAGTCTCATTGCCATTAACAGTAAGCTTCCTTCCTGTATTCTTTAAAAACCTTATGGCCCTCATGGTCAACATGGCCATTTTCCATCTTAAATCCATCTCTTTTATGTCATCAGGATGGATTTGTTGCAAGTCCTCATGTGCAAGTTAAGGACTATTTGGTTGACTAGCAAAGAATGAACAAATAACAGCATCACTTAAGTTATCAATATTTGTAGAGTATAGCAATATTAACTGAGTGCTTAGCAATATAACTCCATGAGCCAACTTTAACTGCTCATTTGAGCTCTATGTTGTTTATTACAGAGAGGACACAAAAGCCAATTCTGAGTGCTTTGAACTTGAGCTAGACATCCTTTAACTTCTGGTTTCATACACCTTGAGGTTGTTTTTTAGAGATCATCTTCTCATTTATCCAAATCAGCCTTTATTACTCCACAAAACAGCATGGTGTGTTCCACTCTCAAGTGACAAACCTTCTTAATAAATTTTAATTCCATCTTCTGTGAAGCTTTTCACCCAAAAGCACCAACTGAATCACAAGCATTTGAAGCTATCAAAATTTTATCAAGCATCTCTAGCTTGGAGCATGAAGTTTTCATATTGCTGCGCTTTAAGGAGAATTCCTTTGAGTCTTTTTAGTAGCTTCATTCCACCAAATCTCTTTTTCAAGTAGCTTCCAACAACAACTTAGCATCCTTATTATAATTTTAAAACTTTAAACTGATGTTTATTGGAATGCCCATCACTAAATGACTACCTAGCCTTCCACTTCTAATCTTCCTCATAGCTTTTCTTCACAGTTGTAATAGGCATCACCATTCTAGCCACCTTCTACCATTTAGTTTTTGGCAAGGTTGCCCCATTCTCTATGACTTTCCATAGTGGCATATCTAAAATCATCTCGATGTATTGTTCCATATATCCACATCCTACATAACTCATACTTACTTCGTTTTGACATGGTAACTTTAGATGCAAGCCACCATTTGCGCAAATCTTGATCAATACTTCAAACAATAGTTTTCTCAAAGCAACCTGCTCTGATACACATTGTTGTCCCACTTCAATACTTCATAGATCAATTCCTTAAGCTTGCTTTAAGGTTTAGTTATATTAGATAAATCTAACACAACTATAGTGGAAACTTTGTGTGAATGTATTAAAGATTATGCGGAATCTAATCTTTAATTAGAAGAATTTTCAATGGAACAGTAAAACACAATGAACATATAAATCAACAAAACATAAAAGCTCTAATATTAATTAAGCAAATAATGAACGAATACTCCTCAAAGTATTAGGGTTACAAAGACCTTGAAGCTATGATAATTCTATGAATGACTCGTTTTGTTTTGATACATGTATTGGTATTGATACGTTCATCTCTATGCCCTAGGACCTCCTTTTATACACCAAGGAGTCCTAAACGGCTTACAATACTTTCCTAAGTAATCATAATCTTCTAAATAAATAACTTATACATATCTTTTACCAAAATATCTCATAAAAATCACATAAGCAGTACTAACTAACTCAGCAGTTCTAACTTCTTCACTGGTAGCATTAACTCCTTCAGCAGCATTAACTTTGTACTAGCAATAGTAACTTTTATACTACCAATACTAACTACTTAGCAGTTTTTCTTCTAAGTCTCTGAGCAGTCTTAACTACCACTAGCAGTAGTAACTTTCTCTAGCAATAGTAACTTCCTCTAGTAGTAGTAACTTTCTCTAGCAATAGTAACTTTCCTCAATAGTAGTAACTTTGTATTGACAGTTGTAACTTCACCAGCAGTCTTAAACCGTGATTAAATTTCTCAAAATGATTCAAGTTCGTCTCAATGCGACAGTCTAAAATATCATAACCGATAGTGGCACAGAGTTTGTTAATCAAACCTTGAAAGCTTACTATGAAGATGCTGGGATTTCACATCAAACATCCGTTGCTTGCTCTCCACTACAGAACAACATTGTCAAAAGACGGAACCGAACTTTAGTGGAAGTTGCACGAACTATGTTGATATTCTCGAAGGCTCCATTATTTCTCTGGGCAGAGGAAGTTGCGACAGCTTGTTACACTCAAAACCGATCATTAATCCGTAAACGTCACAACAAAACACCGTATGAACTTCTCCATAACAAGAAACCCAACTTGTCGTATCTTCATGTATTTGGTGCTCTTTGTTATCCCACTAATGATAGTGAAGATCTTGGAAAGTTGAAACCTAAAGCAGATATTGGAATCTTCGTCAGATATGCTCCTACAAAGAAAGCATTCCGAATCTACAACAAGAGGACCCGTTTAATCATTGAAACTATTCATGTTACTTTTAATGAGCTGACAGTAATGGCTTCTGAACAATTCAGTTCAAGACTCGGGCCTCAACTGTTGACTCCTAGAACACTCAGTTCAGGACTCGTGCCAAATCCTCCTTCTTCAACGCCTTATGTACCACCCACAAAGAATGATAGGGATATCTTGTTCTAACCAATGTTTGATGAGTTCTTAAATCCTCCACAAAGTGTTGTTTCTCCTGTTCCTGCAGTTACTGCTCGAAGACCTGCTGATCTAACCAGTTCACCTGTGTCAACTTCCATTGACCAAGATGCACCATCTTTAAGTAACCCATTAACACAAGAACAAGAATTATCTCTCAAGGTGTTGAAGAATCCCTAAAAACACCACACTTTCATGATGATCCTCTTTATGAAACTCATCATGAAGACTCGACTTCTCAAGGATCGTCATCAAAAGTACGGCCATCCCACACTCCATTAGAACTTTTTGGTAAATGGACTAAGAATCATCCATTAGCAAATGTGATTGGAGATCCTTCTCGATCAGTCTCCATAAGAAAGGAACTTAAGACTGACGTTATGTGGTGTTATTTTGATGCCTTTCTCACTTCAGTTGAACCGAAGAATTTTAAAGAAGCAATGCTCGAATCCTCCTGGATTAAAGCTATGCAAGAAGAAATACATGAATTCAAGTGACTACAAGTTTGGGAATTAGTACCTGTCCAGATTTTGTGATGTTGATCATACTCAAGTGGATCTACAAAGTCAAAAAAGATGAACTTAGGGTGTACTTAAAAACAAGGCTCGATTAGTTACCAAAGGATACCGTCAGGAGGAGGGGATTGATTTCGAGGAATCATTTGCACCTGTTGCTAGAATAGAGGCCATTCGTATCTTCATTGCAAATGCTGCCAACAAGAACATGACAATCTATCAAATGGATGTCAAAACTGATTTCTTGAATGGCGAGCTTCGCAAAGTGGTCTATGTTAGTCAACCGAAAGGATTTGTAGATCAAGACAAGCCAAATCACGTATACAAGCTCAAAAAGGCACTTTATGGTCTTAAACAAGCTCCACGCGTGTGGTATGATATGCGGTCTAGCTTTCTACTATCACAAGAATTCTCCAAGGGTGCAGTCGATCCAACACTATTCACTAGGAAAGCAGGCCGCGACATCTTATTGGTATAAATTTATGTCGATTATATAATTTTTGCCTCTACTAAACCTGCTATGTGTGATGAATTTGCTAAAATAATAACTTCTAAGTTTAAGATGTCGATGATGTGCAAAATTTATTTCTTTCTAGGACTTTAAATTTCTCAAAGTCCTAGAGGCATCTTTATTAACCAGTCTAATTATGCTCTTGAAATAATAAACAAATATGGTATGCTATCTAATGATCATGTTGAAACCCTTATAGTAGAAAAAAGTAAACTGGATGAAGATCTACATGGGAAACCATTTAATCCCACACATTACCATGGGATGATTGGTTCCTTAATGTATCTTACATCTAGCAGACCAGACCTTGTATTTGCAGTGTGCATGTGTGCCCGGTATCAGGCAAAGCCTACCAAAAATCACTTACATACATTTAAGCAAATATTTTGATACCTGAAAGTAACCATTGATATGGGTCTTTGGTATTTAAAAAATTCTTGCATTACTCTAACAACATATGCAGATGTAGACCACGCTAGGTGTCAAGATACTAGATGAAGCACATCTGGAAGTGCATAATTCTTAGGGGAAAAACTTGTTAGCTAGTCATCTAAAAAGCAAAATAGCACTGCTATCTCCTGTATATAGGCTGAATATATAGCTTTATCTTGAATTGGAAACTTCTCATTGGCTTGATCATTTTCTAGTATCGTAAACGGGTCTATCAAACCATTACCCTACGTAAATCTCGCCTCAAACCGGTGATGCATCAATGTTGTCCATATACACCTTCTGCTCTATCAGAGTACCCTCGTCACCAACATCAATACACGCCCTAGTTAGGTCTATAACATCCCGTACCTTAAGTGCTTTGAATTTTTCTTACTTTGATTAGGTAGTTTTTTGACCTCAATGTTTCTCTTCCTAAGTGAGATAAGCTCATCCTCACCCCCAGAGAGATAATCTACAGACTTGTCAGAGTATTCACTCTCAGAATCTATATTACCCTAATACATTTCTTCCAAATCTGCACTACCCTTAGACCTTTGTTCCATATCTATGTCACTATCAGAATCATCATCCTCATTAAAAAATTAGGGTTGTTACAAAATTTTTTTTTTTACATTTTCCCCAATAACAATACCACTATTCCTCTCCTAGCAGACTTTCTACCAGCTTTCCCTTCATCTACCATTATCCCTTTACCCTTGTCAGCTAACCCTTTACCCTTGTCAACTACACTAGTCACACTTATGTCATCATCACAAGCTTTACTAGCCATAGTTGCTTCCTCCTCAGCCCAACTAACTAACTCTTCCACACTCATATTACCAGCATCTTTTGTAACAGTTTTCCTTTTAGACTTAACTTCATCCCCAAACTCATAAAAACACAAATTCTCAACATAAAAGGGGGCTAAGTCCTGAGGGCCATGTGTTAATTGCCATATGAATTAGCATAGTCATACATAGCTACTAAATTCATTTCATTCTCTATTATTTTCAAACCTACATCAAGTTCACACTGAGGTAGTTTAAAGAACATTTCATACAGGATAATAGAATGTGTTTCTTCTCTTAGAAATTCACGTGCAGTTGCTAAGTCTAGTTCATTATCCTTATCAACACACCAATGACAAACAAGATCATTTTCATAACTTAGTGGCATGAACTTGAATGTACCATTGTAGTGCACATCAAATTTCATAAATGGAGAACCAAAAGGTGCCATACTGCAATATAAATAAATAAAATTATTAGATTATTAATATATCAAAAAAAACCCTAACTAATATACATGAAAAACAAAATTGAAGACAAATCAAAGTGGGGACATGTATACTTTAAGCTGATGTACCTTTTGCACCAACCAATTTTGGTTCAACACAGAGCACGAAGTACAATTGTCTAGAAACAAATTTAGGGTTTATGTTTGTCTGTGTTGGGTGTTTGGAGAAAGTGGGGGACCAGTGGGGGGAAAGTGGATTTATCTGTTTGTGGAAATCTAATGTGGCCATGTGTGGAAAATATGAGCTGGCCAGCTGGGTTTCTCAATCGATTACCGGTTGTGTAGGTAATCGGCTACACACAATAGTCAAAATTCAAAAGTTAAATATTTTTTAGCAAAAAAAAAGTTGCCTACACAACTTTATAAAAAGTGATAAGTTGGCTATATTTTTTTGCCATTTGCCCTAACATATAATATTGGAAATATTGATTTGCACATAGAGCTTAGTATAGATTACCGAGCTCAATTCACGTTGAAACCCCCAAGTTGTATGTAAAGTTCCGTAAAGTAAATTTAAAATTGTTTGTCGCCAAGTTCCCAATAACTTGTAAATTAAAAGTTAAAGTGTGTAAGAGTCAATTGTTATTACGAATGTGTTCATGTAATTTGGGTGAAATGGGTCAAAAGGGGTTTTGTGGTAAAACACCCGTCACTTGAAAAAAGTATTATTGAGTCGTTGAGACCACAAATGTTATATAATGGTTTAATATGAAGTATAAATGAGTTCTGGAAGCTCTTGTAAAGTTTCGGGTTAAGGAAGTCAAGTTTTGGGTCAAAAGGGCTTTTATGCATAATGTTTCTGCAAGTTCTGGGTATGATGGCCAAATACGGCGTATCCAAGATTGTGGATATGGCGTATTGAGGTTTAGGGTTTATACGGCGTATCCCTGTCTGACGCCCCCGGTTTTTGGTTAATCTTGTTTTAGTCATAAAAACTAAACCGTAAAGAGTTAGAAGTCGTGCCTTATACCGTTGGAAAGGTATTTGAGTCTATTTTATGTTAAAGATACTTTATAAGGCTGAATGGTAATGTATTTATGTCAGATTATCAAAGAGTGATACGAGGTTATTCCCGGTCATGCGTTTAAGCAAAAGTTTTTATTTTTTGGTAAATTTTAGAGTCGGAAAAGGGGCGTTTCAAATGTCATCGGCAGTCGGGGGTGAAGAATGTGAATAATGTTGTGGAGTATCATCCGAAACAAAAGCTTTAAAGTTGTACCTGTATGTTTAGCGTCGATATTCTAAATGAAAGTGTTAGTT